>JALRMM010000552.1:0-20268 GCA_026122155.1 Zymoseptoria crescenta
TCTCTTTATATCTACGAAAATCGCGCTAACGGAGGATCGCGTTTTCGGAAATCGGGAAATGCGGAATTCGACCGGTTGGCCACTCTGGGCCTACCTATGAAGTGCAATCTGAGGTGAATCAGACCACCGTTTCGTAGCCTCTCGCTGCGAGACATTCTCACCTATCCCACGTGCGAACCATCGTTCGCTGGGCTTCCTCTAGCCTTGGTCTTGGGAACGGTACGTACCTCTCTCCACCCCATCTTTGCACCTCGCCGTTGACAATGAACACAGTCGCGCGAAAACGACGCCGGGAGCAGAGTCGATCCGTTCACTGCAACACAGATTTACCGGTCCATTCCTCTAATTCCAACACCTCTCTTTCTCCATCTACAGCAGTAACATGCACCAGAACGACTTTCCCTCCGAATCGAACCTGAGGTACAAAAGTCTAGCCGATGCCAGACGCAGGCACATGACTGCATCCCACCTTCCCCCTCATCCGACTCGGGAGAAATGATGTCTTTTGTCCTTTTGTACCGGAGACATCCCTGTCATCGGTTATTCATCCGCTTTTGGAGGAGGTACCGTGGTCCGTCACGGCAGTGGCCGCTGCGAACTGCGAACTGCGATCGGCTGGAGGTTAGTCGTCACGCTTTGCCGCTGTTGCCGCTGTCACGGTGCTGTGGGCGGTTAGAGGTTTGCTTTTTGGGGTGGATGCGAAAGGTGTGAGAGGTTGGGTTTGTGATGTACTGTGGTGGTTGTGATGTGCTGTGATGTGTTCTTAAGACTGCTGATGAGGCGGACAAGCGATGCCGATGTTTGGGATGTGAGTAGGGGAGAAGGTACGCGGCTTTGTTGGTTCGTCTCGCAGTTCTGCAGTCTCACTCTGCTAATCATTCGCTTTCTAGGTCGATCATATCTGCCTTCCGTCTCGAGCGGATTTCGAAAGGAAGGGTTTCGCTACCGGCAAGATATGCTGGAGTACCTTCCATATCATGATTCCAACGATTGATAGGATTCAGGACGCAAGTGTATATCAAGATTCGCGAGGCGGTAACATTCGGAGAGCCATACGTCTGGACATGAACCGAGTAGCAATGAATATACTTGGAACAACAGCATCCGCCTAAACTTCTGCGCGACTGGTTCAAAAACAAGACTACGGCATGTTACCGACGATTTGTCGCTTCGCCCGCTGCCTCCTTGCATACGCCCAGACTGCATCGCACAGTTCGGACATTGGCAGCTTGGAATACGCAGTCTGCGGTAGAGAGACGGGTATACATTCATGGAAATCAACATTAATGATACAGGACAGGAACGCTTAACTGAGCAAGAACCCCAACTCGTCGCTAAAACAAGAACATCAAACATGACATCGCTCGTAGTCGTTCAATCGTCAACATTGTCCACCGCACTCACGGCACGGCCTTGCCAGTTCCCTCGAGAACATCGACCTCCCCCTGCCCAATCGCAGCTCCAACTTGCGCCGAGCCACTGGTACCGGCACCATCAAGATTATCCAACTCAGTCGTCAGGCCCGACGTCGCGCTCCACAAATTCACGGCATTGGCGATAGCCTGGAACCCATTCGAGATCTTGTCCAGCTGACGTTTGGGAATCGCTCTGCCGATACCCTCAAGGATATCGACCTCTCCCTGTCCAATCGCCGCTCCGATTTGAGCTGAACTGCTGGTGCCTGTGCCATCGAGGTTGTCGAGCTCAGTGGTCAGTCCGGAAGTCGAGCTACCGATGCCTGCGGCATTTGCGATCACTTGGAAACCGTTGGAGATCTTGTCGAGCTGGCGACGAGCTTTGGGGTGATGAGGCGGTGGAGGTGGTAGAGCAGAACCGCCGGTCGAGCCGCCGGATCCGCTCTTACCGCTGATCAATTCCGCAGTGTTCTCTTCAGCGTCTTCGATCCCGTATCCGAGACCATTGTCGAATTGAGTAAAGACGGAGTTGCATCCCGCGCCGACACCTGCGAGTTGGCGGCGGGCGTGGACCTTGCTGAGTGTGTTCTTGATGTTGTTGGCGGTATTCTCTTCGGCGAACTCGATGCCATAGCCGACAGCGTTGTCGGTCTGGGTGAAGACTGAGTCGCAGCCTTGACCGACACCGGCCAGCTGAGGTACTGGTAAGGCGGTGACCTGGATGGCGGTGTAGGCCAGGATGGCCGCGACGATGTTGGAGGTGAGTTGCATTGTGGAGGTGAGAAGGTGATATGTCAACACAATGATGAGGAAGCCGGGCTTGTCAAGAGGACTTGAGGAGATGTGTTGACGCTGCGAAGAGATGCGGAGAGATGCCTCTTGACTTGTGTTCGGCTGTTGTCGTTCCTGTGGAGTTGTTGGTGATAAAAAGCTCCTTCAACAATGAGCAAGAGGGATAATATATACTTCTACCAGCAGAGAGAGGCCTTCTCCGCCGCCGGGCTCTTCAGCGGTATGATGAGCTTCCATCGCCATAAGCGAAGACACAATTCGTTGTCAAGGCATGAGCTACGCGGCGTCGTTGAGGAAGCCGCTACAGATACTGCTATGCACATGAGCATCACAGTCACCCCGAGATTCTACACTGCAATGTCCTGCTTCGGACATGATCGACACGGTAGCGGCACGATGAGGGATGGGTCAATTGCCGCTAGGGAATGCAGGAAGCTCATGCCGCTCCCGGTACATTCTCTTCGTGAGCTCTCCAGCATTATAGTGGCCGTGGCGTGACGAGGTGGCTGTTGACAGAGGAGGAGACCAATAGGGCAGCATTCAGTAGTCCACTCATGCCCCGCTCATGCCGGTGGTCTCCAAGAGTGTAAGAGTGGAGAGCAAGTCAAGGTTGAGTTCGAAGACACGGTGGGACCGTCCGTCGACAGATATTTGAGCCTCAGTGTCACACCAAGACGCAAGAGCCGAGACACGATGCTGCCCAGCAGTGTAACGCTGCCATGTGGTCGACACGAGATCGACTTGACGATGATCTCGAGCAGCCGCACTAGAACAGTAGCCAAGCGTGCCGCGCGGAGAAAAGCTTCAGAGCCGAATGCTTGGTGTGACATAGAGGGCTTGGACATGAGCTTAGCTTTTGCTTGAGCGGTTACTGTCGCACTCGGTGCCCCCATTCGTTCTCGTTGATTCGAGAGCTGAGGTTGATTTGGGACGGTACACGGCCGCAGGATCTCTGCTCGTTCTAACGGCGATGACAGAGACTCTGCCGCTCTACTTTTCCGTGCTAAAGAGTGCTGGTTCCACTGCTTCCAACAGTGTCAACCATCGGAGAAGACACCGAATCCGCTACCACTGACACGTGCGAATACTTGTACCCCTGCGCTTGAGTGAGTTCCCAAGCTCATCAATGGGCGTGACTTCTATGCAGGTGAGTTCGTACTACGTTCGTCGCCATTGGCATATTCCTCGGTGCCTTGAGAGCGTCGTGACCTCTACCTCGACTCGTCACGCCGTGCTCAGTATCCTCACGAGTGGAGTGCTGCCCAATGGGTTCTGATTGGAGACTGCTCCGTTTTCGTCACCACTTGCCGAGCAGATGCATGCGATGCGGACCATCCAGCTGTGTAGCGCAACGTCGAGCTGAAAGATCGACAGCTCTAGCTCAATGTGGAGTCAGAGTACTTCGTAGAAGGCGGTCCTGCCCGCATGCAGAGTCCGTTGGCTGTTGTCGATCGTTGAACCTCGTCATCTCCAGCTCTGATATGGTCTGTTTCGTCTGCGTTCTCGCCGCCGCATTACATCAACGCTTGCCGACATGCCACCCCACCAAGCTCGCCTGAAGATGCCTTCACTGATCACTAGATAAGCAGATGCGCGTCGCTCTGATAGCGCCACCAATGCTCCCTCGTCTCCGCCTGCCTCCAGATACCAATACCCCCCTGAACGCCCTTCTCATTGACAGACCAGTGCCCTTGCTCCACGTTTTTCCTCCAGTTGTCCAGTACCGCGACCAATTTCGGTCCATGACGCATGACGAAGGGGTTGATACCTGTCTGGTACAGATCGCTATGACTTCTGAACAGTAGTCGCCCGTCCGACGTTCGTGCATAACGTCTCTTGTCGCTGAGTCGAATGGGTAAGACTAGCCGGCACGCATCTTCGAACGGATTTTGTGCGTTTGGGAAGGCATCTAGGTACAGGCCGCAGGGCACAGACTCCAGTGTCGAGAAGGGATATCTGAACTTGGCTTCTTTTGCGGATACCGTACCGGGACATCTCAAGAAGAGGAAGGGCACCTTCATGCCTTTTGTCTCTTCCGGATATTGTTTCAGGATATCTTTGAACGGCTGTTGCAGGAACTCTTCGACTTTGGGTAGTCGTAGGCCGGGTGCCACGAACCAGACTTCTGATTGTCGAGCGTGGGACAAGATCTCGTAGGCGAATCCTCTAGGGATCCCAGCAATGTTCAGCGCGGTCCTCGACGCTAATGGCGCTTCGTCCTCGGGATCGACCTCTTCGCTCCGCTTGATACCAGCTTTCTCCTCGATCACTTTCACAAGCTTCGTCCATGTGTCCAGGCATTGATGGAGATCATCCAGAGTATACGGCTGGAGAATCCAGGGTCGCGTGGAATACCTTGCAAAAGTCTTATTCCGCTCCAGATCTCCACCCTTGCCAGCGTGCTGTGCAGTTGCATCTTCCACGATAGCCTCATCGTGGATCGCCAGTGCCTTCTCGCTCTCAATCATATCAACGTAAGCGCTCAGAATGGTCTCGAGATTCTGCCATGGTAGCTCCAGACTTTTCAAGTCAAACACATGATGGTAAGTCGGCATCAAGATCGCCTTGCTCGTCTGCTGGTCGAACACGATTCCGGCTGGTTGCGAGACCAACTGCTCTGAAGTCTTGTAAAGGACCACATATCGATATTTCTCCGCTCGAACTTCGTCATGGTCTTCATCTTCAAGCACATCCGCTAGCTGTAGCATGTGCTTGGGAGAGGCCAGGCCGGAAACGTGGTAGAAGAAGTTGTAATTCGGCACCTCGAAAATCTTGGACAGATACCGTCGCACCTTGGGTCGTAGTATCTTTTCCAGTTCAGGCGTCCCGTGTGTACTCCACCATGTTCGCTTCTTTAATTCGGAGATCTTCTTGCCGGAAGATACCCAGCCGTAGAGGGTCAAGACATTGTGCAGCGGCACACATCTGTCGGCGTCTAGCTCATCTCCAGCAGTCGGAGGCGTTTGGTCCGTGACTCGTTCTTTGGCAATTCCAGCGAGCAGAGTGACCCGTAATGAGGTTGCCATCAATTTGTTCGTGACGAGGAGAGCTTCAGCGGACAAGGGCAAGGGCAGCTGGTGTGGCTGGAATCAGAAAAACGTGAAGAGTGACGTTCGAGATCGCACCACCCCGGCTTAGTTCTAGTCGGTCCGGATAAACCGGGGGCTGGTCATAGCAGACGGGAACACACGAGTACATTCGCAGCAATCGACAACCTTGTGGACTGGATCTAGTCATCTCGCAGATACTCATTCACTTCGTCACTTCAGCCTGATGATCAAACACAGTTGTGCCTTCCTGCCATGATTCCTGGATCTCATTAATACTCTCAATCCCCGTCATCGTCCTGACCGTCCGCAAAAGGAGCCTCTAGAGACCTCGACAGCTGGACTGAAATGCTCCGCCATTCCACCGGACAATTAGTATCCTTGACAATATCCCTCAGGCTGTCCAGCTGAGCGATGAGGATTCTGATAATGGGCAGAGCTTAAATTACACCCTACAATTCGGACGTCAGCAGCTTAGAGTACGCAGTCTGCCGTGGAGAGATAGGTAAACATTGAGTTCGGGACAAATGCCTCCGGAGTGTGTTGATACCGTCAAACATGCTCGTGCATCAATGGTGAAGTGCAATCTAATCTTAAAGGTTAGTCAAAGTGCCGTTACCTGACCCAAGCTGATGCGAGACAAGTGCATGAATGAGAAGCTACCAACAATAAATCACATGAGCACAAACACCCAAGATCCATTTACACACAGCCCGAGCTTCCCTTTCGAGCGAATCCGTAGTATAATCATACAATGCCATCTTGCCCATTCCTTGCCAGACTGGAAAATCCAAAAGCCACCAACGCATACCGTCACCGTCGCAAGCAAACCGCCAATCTTGGGTGCAAATGGTCTCCCTTCACGCCGCAAAAGAATCTCAGCAAAGCAGATAAAAGAGTTTGGAACGGCCCTGCATCACCCAGGGCGCCTTGACTGGAACGGCGTCGTTGACATTCCCCCCTTGGGCGATGAATCAGCCGTGTTGCGTTGACTCTGAGCCGCGAACTTTTCTCGCGGCAAGGCATGACTTGACGCTACGCACTTGCATGGAGAGCAGTCATTTGTGCCTTTGACGATTATCCTGACGTAGTGCTTACCACCCAGTCCGGCTCCTGGCTTGAACAGTCTCCGAGACCGCAAGCGTTCCCTCGATTCGATTTCGCTTTTCCACACAGCCAGGCAGCGGCAAAACCAGACCCGATGACCCAGATTACTTGAAGCAACATCCACCACAGCATGTTCTGCCACAGTGCGTCCGCCGCGAGCCTTCCTGTCTTCCAAGCCTCCAGAAGCTCGTCCTTCGCACAAGGCCACACATCATTTCTTTCCTCTACCTGCCTCGCGAGCGAGCATGTCTCCGGGAGAATGTGCGGCAGTATCTGTCGTCCACCAATCCGGACGCCAGTGTACATAAGGATGCGCATGATGTCTGGTAGCAGGCCGCTAGTCACAAATGCTGTCGTACAGGCTACCAATAGAGTGTAGTCGAATTGGCGTGGCGTGCTGTTCCTGATGGCGTTCCGAGCAGTAGCGGGTAGCGCGCGGACGATGATAGGGAAGACTACCAGCAGCAACAATACCGGGATGTAGGCATTACCAAGGCCTCTCTTGATGTACTGATCAGCCGCGTGCCTGGCGGCCTCTGTGGCGCTGTCGGTCCAGATGTTCTTGTCCATTTTTGATTGATCGAAGCACCCGCCTATGAATTGGTGGGCACTCTGGTGCAGATTGAATTCCGGCTCGTTGCGAACTGTTCGTTGCAAGTCTGAATGATCTCTGTCCTGCCAATTGGTGTGCACTCTGGTGCAGATTGACGTTCGGCTCGTTGCGAAGTGTTCGTTGCAAGTCTGAGTTTTCTGCCAGGATCGGTGCAAAGTCGAAGGAACAGAGAGATTGCGCGGCTTAAGTAGTCAGCCGATGCCAGATTGACTAGGCTGCCATTATTACAGGTCTTTGCCATGACTGTGCGTGAAGTCATTCTTTTGGTCCGACCGAACGGTGTGCCTCCGTAGAACCATGGGCCGAAGAGTTTTAGATCCAACCGAAGTGTAGACATCGGAGGACTAA
This sequence comes from Zymoseptoria crescenta, assembly GCA_026122155.1. Lineage (NCBI taxonomy): Eukaryota > Fungi > Ascomycota > Dothideomycetes > Mycosphaerellales > Mycosphaerellaceae > Zymoseptoria > Zymoseptoria crescenta. Next base: position 7,323 of record JALRMM010000552.1, read on the forward strand.
GCGCTTGTCCTCGGTTGGAAGCCACGGTAGAGTTCAAGTGCGATAACAACTGTGGTCTCTGTAAAGATCCTGCCGCGATGAATGCAATGCGCTGTGCTGACCAATATTTGTCCTCGCCTTCAATCCATCAACTTCTTCAGAACCTCTACACCCAATGCCAAAATCTCAGGATTCCTCGTCGATCTCAACGCATCCTTTACCATCTCTTCTCCACCTGCCTCCGACACAGCTTTCACACCTCTCAACCCGACCTCGTCCGGCGCGCTCACAATGTTCATCAAACACGCGAAACCTCGATGCAGTAACTCCTCACTCTCTTCCTCGCATAGGCCTAGCAAAATACCCACGCTTCCCTCTTTATCCAGCACGGCCGTCACCGCCGCATCCCATTCCGTCAACATCGCCAACGCACCACCCGCTGCCCGCCTTGTCGCTAGATCTTCAACATCTGCCAGCGCGAGTAGAATTTGGACTCTCCTCTTCGCATCATTGGAGCCGTCGGCGAATTTTGCCACGCCAGAGGGTGAGGCCATGAGGTTGCAGACTAATTCGACGCTGGCACGTTGAACAAAGGTATTGGAACTGAACAGCAATTCCTCGAGTTGCGTCCAGGCGTTGCGAATTTGTAGGTCTCGAACCGAATTCTCCGGCAGGGAGGCGAGGTTCGTGAGAGCGAGGAGCGCCTCAAAGGTGGGCAGTAGATCGCGCTGTTCGGCATCTTGGTCGATGGCCAGGAGAGGGATGAGAGCACTGACGGCTGAAGAGGCGGAGAGAGTTGCGGAGAACACGTGGGATGGGTTGACGGATATGAGCAGGCGGGCGAGAGCGTGAGAGGTGCTGCGTTCGATGGAGGCAGCTTCGGCGGTTGACTTATCGGTCTTAGCGATGCGGTCGCGAATTTGCAGGAGGAGCTTGACAGCGCCTTGCTGTGCCATCTTGGCGCGGTGTTTCTGTTCTTTCGCCATGGAGAGCAAGATTTGTACGACAATGGCGATGTTGGCAGGGGACGTGGTTTGTGTGCTGCAGGCTACGAGGGCGGGCACGGCATCGGCGTCGAGGAGTCGGCGAGCTCGCGAGGTTACGAATGTGTCGTTATCGAGAGGGTCCTCGGGTGCTGGCTTGGAGGAGTTGGCGTAGGCTTTGAGCTGGGCCATCTTCTTCTGTTCTGCTGTTTGGGCCGTGCGGTAGGTAGTCAGGTTTGAGAAGATGGTCAAGCAGCCGAAGGTGGCGCTCTTCCGCTCTCTCAGTGCGTCCACTAAGCTTTTTAGCAATTTTGCATTGCCAGCGATTTCTTCTTTGATCTTGGGCTGGAGCGAAGTGTATGCGAGACCTTCAACTGCTTGGTCACGCTCGCCATCTCCGACTAGAACGAGGTCTGCTAGCTTGGCAGTGATCTCTTCCTGCGAACTGGAGTTGATCTTGGCGAGGATCAAAGCAGCGAGTGCCTTGTGTGTTCCTTCGCGTTCTTCCGAGAGTCCGCGGAGCCAATGTGAGCAGTATCGATCGATGGCCTCTCTGCATGATTTGTCAACGCAAGCTGCGCTGAGTAATTCCAGTGCTGCTTGCTCGAGTGTTCGACTCTTCCTGCTTCACATTAGCATATAAGGAAACAAAAGAGCAACTCGTGTCGGTGGGATGTCGTCGAGACATGCCCCGCACCTACCTCTGGCCGTGACTAGCAGCCTCAGAGTTGCGCTCAAGATTGGGCACGAGTTGTTGCACGAATCCGTCGGTCATGAACAAGTTGGCTGCTACAGCAGGGACCAGTGGAAAAACTGCAGATGCAGCCGAGAATGCAACGATCAAATCGTCGTTGGTCTGTTTTGCCACCTTGCTTGCAAGGAATTGCCCGAACAGAGTGTCACCCTTCTCCTTCAAGGTCTCGAGGATCTTAGCTGTAGCCAACATGGCCTGTCGCCTCAGACTTGCTTCGAGACGGATGTCGAGACTCATAAGCACGACCTCGAAGACATCATCGTCGATCAGGTCGCTGACATTGTCTGGAGCCACGGAAAGTTGCCGAGCGATCATCTGCATTGGCCGCTCAAGATGGTCGATACCAGCATCGATCAGCTTTGCTATCCCGAGTTGGAACAGATCTCTTTGCGCCGTTGTTCGGTCGTCTTTCGACTTCCATGCTGCCTCGTCGAAGGGAAGCGTAGCGAGGGCCTTGAAGCTTTCCTCTCCACGGTGAAATAGATGATCGAAGAGCTCCGAGATGGGTTGCTGAAACCTTGCGGCTAAGACTTGTCTGGCGTCAATGCTGATGTATAGCAATGTTCCAGTCAAGGTGTCGAGTAGCTTGGCTTCTCTATGAAAGTCCAGTAAGATGCCGATGGCTTCCTCAGCCTCGGATGGAGAGAGACGTTTCTGTCTGACAACGAGCAAGGCCTTCTGACCATCACCCTCGTCTCCACGGTCAAGGTAGCCATTAATCAGGTTCACCAGATCTCCCGTCTGCTCCTGTTTCTGGAGAGCCAACCATGCCTCTTTGACCTTGGCATTTTCCGGATCGAGGTGCGATGCCTCTTTTAGCAGTTCGGAAGCCTTGACCAAGCTGTCAGTCCGAGCCGCAGCATTGGCCTGAGCCAGCAATTGCGTGATCCGGTCCTGATTTCCGCCGGCCGACATGGTGTCCCATTGTTCTCACATTGGTGGTGTGCATGTCAAATCGAAGGAGCATTGCGGAGCGGAGCCGTAGGCAGGCTATTTCGGTACCTCGGCGGGAGCGTCCGTCTTCACCGCGAGCTCGTGACGTCGTCACAACGGCACGTGTGCATCTGTGTACAACAACTACGTGCGCGTGAGCCTCTCCTATACCGGTCGAGGCAGCGGTTCGACATTCTCGAGGGGAGGAAGTGTTTGGAGGACAAGTCGGAACTGGGAGCGACGACGAATATCGACATGCTATATCGCTAGGGAGCCCTTGCAGACACCGCCAGCCAACATGGCTCGATCCACGAGTCGACCGTCGAGTACTCGCAGCGGCAAGAAGAACGCTGGAGGAGAGATTGACAAGCTGGACTACCATCCCGGAGGCAGACCACTTCTACTCAACGTGGACGACAACGGCGAAGGTAGCGGGCGGCAAAGTCAAGACAGGAGTTACGCGGGTAGCTTCTTCGAAGATGTGGCAGAGGGCATCGTGGACAACGACAGAAAGAGGATGAAGACGGAGGTGCTACGATATGGAAGCTTCGCATGGGCTCTTATCAATACACTTGGAGCGGGATCGATCACGGCGTACTCATTGTACGCTCCGCTGTTCCAGCGTCGACTACACTACAGCCAGTTGCAGGTCAATGGGGTTTCCATCACGGCCGAGCTTGCCATGTACCTTCCAGTACCGCTCTGGGGGATCATGTGCGATCGATTTGGACCCGGCATCCCATCTCTGCTGGCGGGCGTGTTCTTCGGACTGGGATATCTATTGGCAGCTTTCGCATACCAGAGTGGTCCTCCGCCAGATGGCTGGCCATACTGGGTGATGATCGTCTCGTTCATCTTCATTGGATCTGGAACATCTTGCATGTATCTGTCCGCCGTCACGACATGTGCGAAGAATTTTGGACGTGGTAAATACAAGGGGATCGCATTGGCATTACCTATCGCATGCTTTGGACTGAGTGGGATGTGGCAATCACAAGTTGGAAGTCGTCTCCTGTATGAGCCTCTACCCGATGGTCGGAAGGGAGATGTCGATGTGTTCCGCTTCTTTCTTTTCCTGGGCTGCTTTCTGCTCAGCACTGGCATAATCGGATTCTTTGCTCTCCGCATTGTGGGCGAGGAGGATCTCATCGAAGCGGCCGTCGAAGAGCTTGAACAAAGTGGACTTCTCGAGGACAGTCAGTTCTTCCACAGACCCGGCGTTCCTGTGCAGAACGGCTACGGTACGCTTTCTGAAGAAGACATCAACGACATGCATCGGGAGGCAGTCGAGCGCAAAACACGCAGGACAGAAGAACAACGCATGAAGACATGGCTACTCAACGCCGAGACTCGTCGTTTCTTGTCCGACCACACGATGTGGTGGCTAGCGGCCGGCTTCTTCCTAGTGACCGGCCCTGGCGAAGCCTTCATCAACAACCTAGGCACCATCATCGACACCCTTTACCCTCCCGTCTCCGTCCCAGAAGGCTCCCAACACACCACAGCCGCCACGCACGTATCCATCGTAGCCATAATGAGCACAGTCGCCCGCATTCTCACCGGAACACTGACCGACATCCTCGCTCCAACAACCCCTCCCCATCAACACCGCCGTGGCCCCAACTCCGTAGCCAACAGCATGGCCTCCCTTCCACCTCTCACAGAACCGAAACGTGGTCTCGAAATCTCCCGCGTCACATTCCTCATAGCCTTCTGCATCCTCATGTCCACCGGCCAACTCATCCTCGCCAGCGGCTTCGTGCAAGGCCACGGCGATCGTTTCTGGCTGGTATCCGCTTTCATCGGCGCGGGCTACGGCGCGGCGTTCAGTCTGACTCCCATCATCGTCAGTGTGATCTGGGGTGTTGAGAACTTCGGCACGAATTGGGGCATCTGCGCGACGGTGCCGGCGTTTGGAGCGACGGTTTGGGGGCTGATTTACTCGGGAGTGTATCAGTGGGCGGCGGAACATGATACGTTGGAGGGTGCTGGAGACGAGCAGGACAGGCTTTGCTATGGCTCGAGTTGCTATGCGCCGACGTTCTGGGCGATGGCTGTTTGTGTGTGGGTGGCATGTGGGTTGTGGTTTTATGCATGGCGAGGACCGGGAGGGTGGTCTCGAAGAGGAGTTGCAGTATGAACAATAATCGCCTCCAGTACAAGCAACACATTCAAATAACGCAATGCATCGCGTCCATCTCATTCATTTCTACAGATTTGATTCAATCAAGCAATCTTCCCCGGCATTGAAGGTAGAAGGTGAAGGTAGAAGGTGAAGATGGAAGGTGGAAGTTGTTGTCATACAAGAGGTAAAAGTAGTTATGTTGTGAAGTTAGTCGACGTATGCACGGACGTGAATAGTTCATCTGCTGAAGAACGCATGTGAGAGCGTGACAGGCCAATGTCGAGCGTGAAGCTATCCGCGCGGCCTTTTGGGCGAGCCCGTGACAGCCGGCGATGAAAAGTGAGGGCTCCCGCATTGAGAAGTGAGCAACCAGTGAAGTCTCCAGCGTCGAAAGGCGATGTCCGCGTGGCCGGTGTCGATGACTTTCGCAGTGAGCGTGTGACAGCGCGGCTCGAACAGTCCACAACAGTTTTCCAACTACGCGATTTTTCCCGGCACAAATGGATGTCCCTAAACGCAGAAGAATAGAAAGGTCAGCGACTTCTCGAACGTAGGGGAGTAGGTCCGCCACAAACCGCTGTAAGTCCGCCACAAACCTAGAAGGGTAGAAGGGTTAGCAATAATTCGGACGGGTATGGGGGCAGGCAGACTGAGACCTGCTGGCATAGCCCGAGAGACAATCTCGGACAGCTGCAGGCGGTCTGCCCTTCGATTTTCTTACCGCCCACGCCTGCCCATTAACGTAACTCGCCTCCTCACTGCCCAAGAACAACGCCACTCTCGCAACCTCGTCCGCCACGCCTCCTCTCATCAACGGGTTCAGCTGCCCGATCTTGTTCTCCGAACCCCTCGCGCGCGCCATGTCGTACATAGCCGCCGTCATGCCAGTCTCGATGATTCCTGGGCAGATGGCGTTGCATCGGATTCCGGTTCCCGAGAGCTGGTATGCGGACGTCTGCATGATGGAGATCACGGCGGCTTTGGAGGCGGAGTAGTCGGTTGCGCCGGCGTTGGAGCGCATTCCGGCTGAGGAGGCCACGCTGACGATCGAGCCGCCTGGGTACTTCTTGGTGGAGGAGGTTTTGAGCATGCCACGGGCGCCGTGCTTGACGGCGAGGAAGACGCTGGGTGAAAGGGTTAGTATACTGCGCAGGAAGGGAGGCAATCATGGCGGCGGGTGATGTACCTGAGAGAGTTGATCTTCATCACTTGCATGAAGTCCGTAGCGGAGCCTTCCAGCACGCTGCCCATGGTCACGCTGATACCGGCGTTGGCGAAGAATACATCTACGTCATGTTAGCAAATCCTTCTGAAATCAATGGAACATGACTTTACACACCCAACTGCCCGTACTTCTCCAGCGCATCATCAACCACCTTCGCAACATCGCTCTCCTCTCCAGCATCGACCTTTCGGGGATGAACCTCAGTCCCGGGGTACTTCTGCTCGATCTCGCGCTTGTGCTTGTCCAGGTGCTCAGTGTTCAAGTCGCAGATGTAGATAGCTTTGGCGCCGTTGTTGGCGAAGTGATGAGCTGATGCTCGTCCGATTCCGAGAGGCGAGTTGCAACCGGTGATGATGACGACCTTGCCTTTCACTCGTCTATAAGGGGGTTAGTGGATGATATTTGGCTGGTGTAGCTCGCAGAGATGACTTGCTGTCCAGTCGAGTCTCCCGCTACCATGGGGATATTGGGCAGGTCTTCGAACGAGTTGCCGACGCTCCTCGGTCGGTTCACGAGGTGCTCGCTGAGCAATTGGAGACGCTTCTTTGGTGCGGCGGAAGCCATGTTTGCAATTGATGATCAGGGATTGATACTAGCTGCACCTTGAAGATGTGAAGTCAGAGTTGCTGCTGATTGCTATTAGTATACTGACGATCTCATCTTTGACGTGAGGTTGGAGTAGTGGTTGGCAAGCTGAGCCGGACTCAACCGCGAGCCTCGGCTGGTCGCTCGTGCTGCGACAACTCCTCCTATTCACCCAGATCTGCCAAGATTTCTTTGGATATTGTCAACGAGCATCTCTCGCATCGCTGAAAGCCTCGACTCTCGAGCATCTATCTCTCACGCTCGATGATGCCATTCCGAGAGGCCATCGTCGGAAAGCAAGACCATCAGCCTTCGGCATGCCAGCCGAAGCCGTACTGACAGTAAATTTCAATGTTCGCCTCATGCTCAGAAGAATGATAAGCATCTCATCAATATTCCAGTCCCGGACTTACGGCGTGACGGAATCTGCTCTCTCAATGGTGGACAATAGCATGACATGATCCGAAAGAGCCCGGTGTCGGTCTGCAGCGAAAGGTAGAGCCTCTCGCGCACACATTCTGTCTTCTCGCGTGTCAACATCAGTCCGGCAGGTCTTGCTGCATTGCGTGGCATTGAGCACACTCCGACCGGCCACAAAAGAACGACATCCGTGCAACACCTGCCATGCAACCCATGTGTAACGACCATCTTGTGCCGATGCGGTTTCGTGTTACCGATTTTGACACCCCTGGCCTTCAAGTCTCAGATCTTTAAATCGGAAGTACGAGATGTTGTGGATCTCGTCATTTCACAGCGTTTTCCTAGTCTCGATTCTCGAGCTCAGTTTTCGATGATGACAGCCCTGGAGAATATTGTGCGGCGTGCCCTGTGCAGCATGCATTCATGCATTGCCATGCAGGATTGATCATTGGCACTTTGCGAAAAGTCAAGCATAGTGCTCGCAGAAAATTCATCGTTCCGCAGGCCAGAACTTGAAAGCATCGCACTTCACAGCCTATCTTATGAATCAGCCCGCTAATCAGAGTCTCCTTGCCTCGTTGTTACTTACGTGCTATCGCACGTAATAGTTAGCAATTTAATTTAAGTTGAGAGTTGCCCTGAAAGCCTGAAAGGGGTCGGGTTACCCCGATAGGTACTAACCTTGTTCCGAAAGGAGTATAGAGGGGATGCACGGACTAACGAGGGAAGACTCTAATTAGGGTCTAAGCCAGTTCCGTACACTTTAGCCGTCTAAGCGTTAAAACACGTCTAAAATCGATACTATATACGCGATATATAAGTTTCTCGAAGAGAAGACCTAAAACCCTACGGTAAGTCTCTTTAAAATTAGTAAATATATATATATACCGATTCTAGTAATAGTAGCTAACCTCCCTATCGAGATCGAGCTAAAACTAATTTTTCCCTCTAAGCGCGTTTTACCCTAAAAGCTATACCTTATGCCCTAACACTATTAACTACTTTATAATAGAACGTACTCTAGCCTAACTAGCTACGTACGCCGCTTAGCTATATCGATCCGAACGTCTACTATATATAAACTCGCGCCTCTACTACTAGATACCCCGATAGGACGCCCGCTAGGTAAACTAGTTACCCCGAAGGGATACCTATCTACCCTTGCCTATTATAGCCCGGACGTACTAGCGGGTAGGTACGTATATCTAGGCGTTTCGAGAACGTAAGGTAGCGTAGCGGACGTAAGACCTAGGCTAGATAGCGCCTCTAGGGTAATTATTATAACGACCTATACTATATAGTTAAAGGGCTAGAAAACGCTCTTAGGGTAGAAGAGTCGATAGCGATTAGAGTAGATATCGAGAGGGTGCCTACTATAACGCTAGTAGAGCTTAGGGTATTAGTTATACGCGTACAGAAACCCGGATACTATACTCTCTACTATCGGGTTATTAAAGCGGACCTTATATAGATATTAGCTACTTTAAACCCGACTACTATACTGCCCCGACGGCCGAATAGACTATACCTTCACGCGGTAGCCGTCGAAAGTACCTTCTTCGGAAGGGAAACTAAGATAGTCTAGAAGAAACCTCCTCGAAAACCTCTCGAATCCGCCGAAATCCTTCTCGAAATCCGCCTCGAAATATAAGCTATAGAACGATAGTACGATTCGAACGAATAGCTCTCTACGCTACGAACAAGAAGTAGAAGAAGAAGAAGAAGAAGAGGTAGTCTACTCTATCCTATACGCGCATCTCCTCGAAATCCGAACCGAACCGTACCTCTTTCCTCGTAGAGATTCGGGTCCTCTATACGACGGATAAGTGCACTTCAAAGAGCTAGAATACGGTGGAACTATAACTCTACGATTAACCTACGTTGCTGTAGATAGAACTACTACTACAATACTATAAAGGCATATTAAGGATAAGAGAAGACAGCGAGTTAGATAGCTACTTTTGCTTTTGCACTGCAATGCATTTCCTCTCTCTCTTTCTCTCTTCAAATTCGCAGCGTACGTACGAAGCGGAAGGATCCGCTGAAAATTCTGCAAAAAGCTTGGCGCGAAAACTCTATAGCCTTAGGCTACAATACTCGTTTAATTTCCTTTGTCTTACGTTGTTTTTAAAGTCCTTTAGTATCGTACGATGCCTTAGGCACGGGGTTTCCCCTAAGGTCGAAGAATACCGAAGAATCTAATTGTAACTAGATCTAATGCTTTGCCTTTAGGGCAAAGCCGTCCTATATAGTCTTGGACTCCGAAAGGACGTAAATAGAACAAACAAACAAACAACAAACAAACTATACTGCCCCGAAAGCCTTATCGCGAGTAGGTAGACGTCCTATACTCGCTAATCTTCGCATCTTAGGACGTATTATTCGTTACGCGTACTAGTATTAGGAAGAGTCTCGTGTTCTAAGCGTATACGGTATTAACCGGTAATATTACCTTCTAGATCGAGCCTCTTAGTAAGCTAGGTAAGGAGTAGCACCTAGACGTCGCTCGTATCGCACCCGGCCTATTAAAGTCTTATTTAATTATAGCTACGACTAAGCGTAACAACCCCGACCTCTTCTATAAGATAGAGGCTAGAAAGTTCGACTATATTATCCTTAGGCCCGAGTAGGCGGTTTCTAACGACTTTAAGGCTATACTACGTAACGACTATATCCGTAGTTAAGTTAGGCTAGTAGCTATTAACGAGGTGCACCTATTATACTCTTAGGGCGAGTCCTTCCGGCCTATGTTCCTCTAGATTAGCTAGTTACGTTAGCTCGTTTCCCCCGATACTAGATAGTTTAGCTATACCGGTACCCTAACGAAGAAGGCCCAAGCCTATATAATCGCTAATAGAGGGTTCCGTCCTTTCGGGGTTAGTATAAGGTAGACGCAGTTATATCGGAGTTCGATTAATCGTACTAACTATACGTATATCTTTAAACCGATTATTCGTAGTAAGGCTTCGAAATTCGCTTAGTTATACTTCACGATTACTAGTAGTTTCCCCGAAGGGGTAGCAAACCCGTAGTAGATCCCCCGTACGATTATCTTTACGGACAGCCGTATAGAGGTTATAGTGTTAATAAACTATATCCGAGTATAGCTAGTTTTAGCGACCGCTAGTTCCTCCGAAGGGGATCGGTATATATAGGAAGTAGGCGGTAGTCCTCGCTATATTGTTAACGTCGTCTAGATGTATTTATCCGGCATTAGCGTATACGACTAGACCCTCTAATATAAGGCTTTTTATACGGACGACTCCTAAATCCGGATTCTAGTAGCTACTACCGCCTTATACGTAGGTATTAATATCCCTCGTATATACCGTATTATCTAGTGGAAAATGTTGCTAGAGTACTATATTATAAACCTCCGCTAGCGTTTCGGTCGTAGGGGGCGAGATCCGGAGATAGGTAAGCAGACGTAGTACTATAGTTTCTTCCTACTATAGGCATTCGATATAGAAGGTCGGCTAAGGCTAGGTAATCCTACGCTAGGGAGTACCCCGAAAAGCAAACGTAGGACGTATTAGTAGCGGCGTAGGTTAGTCGCTACTTATTATAACGAATGCACTACTCTACTATTCGAAAGTAATAATAAGGATAATAACGATAATAGGAATAAATCTAACCCCGATACGGATGCTAGTAAGTCCGACAACGGTAGTAGCTAAGCGGGCTCGCTAGCGCCTTCCTAATAGAGGCTATTAAAACCTAAGCCCCTACGCTTCTTTAATAAGAGTTAGACGAAGTCTAGGGTATGTATAGATGTAGACCTACATAACATTATTAATATACCGTATAGTCGTACGGCGTAGGACGACCTTCTATTAGAAAACGAGTATATCGAGTATCTACTAGTAGTACCGGCCGAAGTATACTATAACGGGCGGCGCTATAACCTACTACTAGCGAAGGATAATCCTATGTTCGCGCTAATTACCGCCGAGGTTAAGAAGCCGAAAGGTAGGGGGGGTATTGCTCTAGAGTTGTTAATAATATAGTACGAGCGCGTCGTTAATTATATATATCCCTTAAAGGGTCGCTAGTTTATAATACCGCTAACTATATTTATCCCCGAAAGGTTAGCTTAGGGGATATATACGGAGTTTAACCTCTATAACCGAGTTAATAGTTGCGACCGGAACGACTATAGTAAGTAGAACTTTAACCTTACCGTTGTAAGGGGGGAGTATACTTAGACTCCAAACTCCCGTCGGATAGTAGTAGTGTGCACCGGAGGTGTAGTAAAAGAGGGCTATAGAAGGTAAACATATGAAAAGAAGACGAGGGAAGGTAGATAGGGGGGCAACGAGGAGGTAGATTTAAGTGCTATGTGCTGTTGTGCCTTCGAAGTGCTAAAAGGGTAGCATAATAGATAATAAAGTCTATTAGCTGCCTAGCGACGAAGGTAGCACTACTAGATACACGTAACTAGTGCGACTTTCCCTACTATAAGCTTCCCCTAGCTAGTGTCTAACCTAGACACTAAACAAGAGACAGACTAGCGACCTAAAGCGCCGCTGCGTACTGCTTAAAGCAAAAGAAACAAACTTAATATGTCCTATGTGCACGCCCTTATGCGTAAAAACCCTCTAGAACTAGCACTAGCATCGTCCTTATCGTGTAGTGCTAATATAGACCGATCCTATCCTAGGGTTTTGCACCCGCCTCGCATATCGAATGCATCTAATAAAAGAGAAAAGAACAAAAGAAAAACCTATTAAATCCAAAGAACTCCCTTGAAATTCGCTCCTAAGTCGTCGTCGGTATTATTTCTTTTCCTAGACTAAATGCGGAAATAGTCTAGCAAACTATCTCGGCTATTATCCCTAAGTACCCGCCTCCTAGAAACGCACTCGTCCTATAGTCCTATGCTTGCTAGTAAAGGGAACCTCCTAAGGAAGCGAGTCGATAAACTCCTACTAAGTAACGTGTTTATACTTAACATCCTCCGGATCCTTAACTAGTACCTCGTCTATATAAGGGCGCTTCGACTAGAAATTCTTTGGATCGGCCTCCTTTGCCCGGTAGAAGGACTTGTTACCGAAAGTCGTCCTCTTAATAGCCCGCATTCGTTAGTAGTTGCTAGCGAACTAGTAGAGGGCACGCTTACGCTCTGTCTAGAGGTACTCCTTTAGCTTCGCTACGCTCTCGAACTAAGTAAGTCGCCTTAGCTCGGAGAGGACGCTAGGATTGTCCTACTTAGCACTACTAACTAGCGCGCTCGAAATAGGGTTGCTAGTAGTAAGTCGAACTAAGGCTAGAAAGGCGTAGGGGATAGCTCTATACTTGTTCCGAAGTCTAGAAGGGGTGCGCTCTAGAGTAGTTATATCCCTATACGCCCTACTAAGCATCTCCTAATTACTAGCCTCTACGTACTCGAGCGAACCGTCCTCTCGGTAGGTAATAAACTAGGGAAGGATAGTGCGGCGCTCGGTCTTCGCTACGTAATCTACTCTATAAGGAAGATAAGGTGTAGTAATACGGACATTACTAGCCTTATAGGGCACGTGCTCCTACTTAAGTCTATGCTTATCTAGGAAGCTCTAAGGGAGGACTATATAGTCGATCTTCTATATAGTACCCTCGGTGCAATCGTAATTACGCATCCACTTATGCTATGCATTAAAAACCTTCGTCTTCTGCATGCTCTTAATAAGTACTATACAGTTGTCCTTCCCCTTGTCGGTAAGAGAGACAGTCCCCTAAACTTAGAAGATCCTACGTAGCTCCTTAATTATCCGAGTAATGTTTAGATCGATGTGCTTAAATATAGTGTTGTCCCTAATCCCGGTATACTTAGCGTAGTATAGATATAAGATAAGCCTATGCTCGTAGTCTAGCCGCATAATAACGTATAGCAACTAGTACCTAATATCCTGTCGAATAAGCTGCTAAACTTGGGAGTAGAACATAGTCCGGAGCTAGCTATAGTT
>JALRMM010000553.1:0-20144 GCA_026122155.1 Zymoseptoria crescenta
AGGGAGAAGATATCCGGTTTAGCAATTACTCGTCTACTCTAGCACCTATATAGTAAGCTATTATAAGACATTATTAGCTTTAAGACTATCGGAGAGCTTGCTATAAAGATACGAGCAATAGGAACGGTAGCTTCGAAGGAGGTAGGCGAATAGAGGACGGAAACCTTTATAATGCCGATAGATTGTTTAATAGGTAGGGTCGCGCGATATAAGTTACGATATCGCCTAGTCGAGCCCGTAATCCGCTTCCTCCTCGGCTACTATAAGGGGGGGGTATACTTAGACTCTAAACTCCCGTCGGATAGTAGTAGTTTGCACCGGAGGTGCGGTAAAAGAGGGCTATAGAGGGTAAATATGTAAAAAGAGGACGAGGGAAGGTAGATAGGGGGGCAACGAGGAGGTAGATTTAAGTACTATGTGCTATTATGCCTTCGAAGTGCTAAAAGGGTAGCATAATAGAGGATAAAGTCTATTAGCTGCCTAGCGACGGAGGTAGCACTACTAGATATACGTAACTACTACGACTTTCCCTACTATAAGCTTCCCCTAGCTAGTATCTAACCCAGACACTAAACAAGAGACAGACTAGCGACCTAAAGCGCCGCTGCGTACTGCTTAAAGCAAAAGAAACAAACTTAACATGTCCTATATATACGCCCTTATGCGTAAAAACCCTCTAGAACTAGCACTAGCATTGTCCTTATCGTATAGTACTAATATAGACCAATCCTATCCTAGAGCTTTACACCCGCCTCGTATATTGTACGTATCTAACAAAGAAAAAGAACAAAAGAAAACTCTATTAAAACTAAAGGACGCTCTCGAAAAATTACCCCTAAGTCGTCGCTATTAGTATTATTTCTTTCCTAGACTAAATGCGGAAATAGTCTAGTAAACTACTTTTTACTACTATCCCTAAGTACCCGGCTCCTAGAAGCGTACTCGTCCTATAGTCCTATGCTTGCTAGTAAAGGGAACCTCCTAAGGGAGTAAGTCGATAAACTTCTACTAAGTAACGTATTTATACTTAACATCCTCCGGATCCTTAACTAGTACTTCGTCTATATAAGGGCGCTTCGACTAGAAGTTCTTTAGATCCGCCTCCTTTACCTAGTAGAAGGACTTATTACCGAAAGTAATCCTCTTAATAGCCCGCATTCGCTAGTAGTTATTAGCGAACTAGTAAATAGCACGCTTACGTTCCGCCTCCTTTGCCTAGTAGAAGGACTTATTACCGAAAGTAGTCCTCTTAATAGCCCGCATTCGCTAGTAGTTATTAGCGAACTAGTAAATAGCACGCTTACGTTCTATCTAGAGGTACTCCTTTAGCTTCGCTGCGCTCTTAAACTAAGTAAGTCGCCTTAGCTCTAATAGGACGCTAGGATTGTCCTACTTAGTACTACTAACTAGCGCGCTCGAAATAGGGTTACTAGTAGTAAGTCGAACTAAGGCCGGAAAGGCGTAGGGGATAGCTCTATACTTGTTCCGAAGTCTAGAAGGGGTACGTTCTAGAGTAGTTATATCCCTATGCGACCTGCTAAGTATCTCCTAATTACTAGCCTCTACGTACTCGAGTAAACCGTCCTCTCGGTAGGTAATAAACTAAGGAAGGATAGTGCGGCGCTCGGTCTTCGCTATGTAATCTACTCTATAAGGAAGATAGGGTGTAGTAATACGGACATCGCTAGCCTTATAGGGCACGTACTCCTACTTAAGTCTATAGTTGTTTAGGAAGCTCTAAGGGAGGACTATATAGTCGATCTTCTATATAGCACCCTCGGTATAATCGTAATCGCGTATCTACTTATACTATGTATTAAAAACCTTCGTTTTCTATATGCCCTTAGTAAGTACTATATAGTCGTCCTTCCCCTCGTCGGTAAGAGAGATAGTGCCCTAAACTTAGAAGATCCTACGTAGCTCCTTAATTATCCGAGTAATATTTAGATCGATATGCTTAAATATAGTGTTATCCCTAATCCTAGTGTACTTAGCGTAGTATAGATATAAGATAAGCCTATACTTATAGTCTGGCCGCATAATAACGTATAGCAACTAGTACCTAATGTCCTGTCGAATAAGTTGCTAAACTTAGGAGTAGAATATAGTCCGGAGCTAGCTATAGTTGTCCTAGCTATTAATCTTCCGCTAATACTAGATGTATATATCTATCTCCTCCTTAATAATATCCTTTAGGAAGAAGGGCTTCTGGTCGATTATAATTTTCGTATCGTTTGCTAGCTAGTCGAATAGAGGGAAGTTAAGGGTACTATCCTTCTTAAAGGCGGCGTAGTAGGCATTAGTAATACCGAGAGCCTCCCTCGTAATATCCCTAAAGTAGATATTCTTCTCCTTGTTAATAAGGTTATAGTAGATGCTACTAAGGACTAGTTTCTAAGCCGTATTCTCGAAACGGTATAAACTAAGGAAATCCGAGGGACAAATAGGGCGCGCGTGCTTAATCTAGTAGAAGTAGGTATTAGTACTAGTCTTATAGTCGCTTAACTTTTTCGTGTCGCCGTTAAGCTAAAGGAGTCTATATAGGAATAGATTCTTGTTAATCCGAGACCCTTTCTTAACTTTAAACCCTAAGTACCGAAGGAGGTCCGTAGCATACTCTATATAGAGATATACCTAATCCTTCTAAGGTAGTAAAGGATCCGGGTATAGTATTTAAAGGCACTTAAAGAATAAGTTAGCGTTCGCGAGCCTCTCCTTACCTACTAGTTTCCGAAGCCTATTAATTAGAGAAATTACTTATAGACTAGCTAGCTCGTAGTTGCACTTATCCTTTCGTAGAGCATCCTTCTTTAGAACAATACTAGTAGCAAGCTAAGACTTACTAATAGCAATCGAAAGTAAGCGTGCTCGACCGGTCTTTCGGGTAGGCGGAGTAGCTCCCTAGATACTATCTTCTAGTTTAGTACTACCGGGGGTAGTTAGCTATAAGTTTCGTTAGTCCCTAGTAGAGGTTTTTAGTCCGGGGACTAGCTATCCTAATCCTAATAGGGTATTAGAGAGGGGAGTAGTGCGGTCGGGTAGGGTAATAGGGGATAGAGGTCCTTGTTTCGAGCTAGTAGTACGGGAGCGGGTACTTATAGCGGGAGGTACGTTGATCTACTTTTGCGAAGTAGTCCTAGAGATTACTATAGAACCGGAGCCGGAAGCTATAGTAGTAGGTTAAGCTACCTTCTCGAAAACCTAGCCGCGGCTATCGAAGTATAGGCCGAACTTGCTCTTAAACTCCTCGTACTACTCCTACGATAGACGATCCGGCTTCCTATCGGCTACAATTATAAAGTCCCTCGTAATATACACCCCCTTTACTAGGCTTACTCCCCGCGAGGTGCCTCTAAGGTGTCGGTAGAGTAGCTTATATAATAGTAGATACGCTATAGAGTCTCCGTCCTTCCTACCCGTCTATAAAGGATACGCATTCGCTACGCGCTAAACCTACTTAGCTATATTCTCGGATAGTCGGATATGCTTCTTAAGCTCCGGGTTCTTGTTTATAATAGCGTCTCCCTAGACCTTTTAATAGGCATCCTACACCGACTTCTTCCTATCGCGAGATTCTTTTCTAATAGTAGCTACCCTCCTTAAGTTTAGGAAAGCAGCGCCTATGTTATCCTCCCCCTTAACCTCCTATCCGTCTACGGGTAGTAGTAGAGTTTTGCACTCGAGGTAGAGATCCTAGATTTTCGAAATAAACTCCTAGACCCCTTCTATTCCCTACTTAAATACTCGAATAATGCTAGAAAGGATCTACTATCGGTCCTTCTCCGGTAGCTTCTTTATAAGCCTAGATAGCTTATCCGAGTCGCTAGTACTATATATAGCCCGAAGTACATACTATACCTTACCTATAAACGTAGTAGACGTTTAGGGGCTGTTCTCGATCTTCCGTATTTAGTCTACTATTTCGTACGTAGACCGCACCGGCGAGATAACGTTCTTATTACTAAGTAGTTAGGTGCGCTCGTTGCGCTTCTAGTAATAGGTACTATTGCGCGCTCGTTGCGCTTAATTAGTAGGCTACGCCTTAATACGCTCGGTCGGAGGTAATTAAGTAAGGTATAGGAGTATATATATAGGTTATGTAATAATTAATAGTATTAAGAAAGGGAAAAGGGAAGAGAGAAGAAGATGTAGTAGGTATTAAGGAGGTAGAGGATGTCGAGCTAGGTGCGGAAGTAGAGGTATTTATAGTAGTAAGGATAGGCCTAGCCGGTAATACGCGTAAATTTTTCGGTAATTGTTAAGGACGCTTCTAATTATCTAAGATGTAGTTAATTATAGTGTTTTGCGAGTAATTGTAGTAGGTGTTTATAAATGTTAGAGGCGGTATATAATCCTACGTAATTGTTATCAATTACCTAGATTGTTAGAAAAGTAATATTTACTTATGAATTTTCTTTAACTCCTTCCCCTACTAACCTAAAAAAAGGCGCAGCTACTATTGTCGGATAATGCTATTATCTATTACAAATAGTCGGGGCTCTAGTGTCGGTCGTTAGTAGTCGGAAATGTTTCCTAGACTAAACGCCGGGCTGGTCTAGTAAATACCTAGGGTTAGCAACCTATAGCCGCTAGTACTATAGTCGCTCCCTAAGGGGTAAAGATGCTTCTTAAACTTGTCCGGTAACGTTTAGGAGCTCCGGAGCATCCTCTCGCTAAAAGGGGAGGGATTTAGGGGCCTTATTATTATAGGCGGGGGTTAGGCTATATCTAGTTTCCTCGATACTAGTTAGCTACTAAGGTTAATCTTCCTCCTCCTAGGCATCGCCCTCCGCTATTTTATCTAGGTACTCCTTAGGGACCTTCCGTAGTATATCCCGTAACTATGTTCCCCGTAGTACTAATCTATCTAGTTCCGAGATACGATACGTTCCGGTATAATAGTTAGAGTAGAAGATACGAAAGGGGCCCTTCTACCTAAAGGAGAGCTTCTTATATATAGACTTGCGCTCGCCTCTCTTTAGTAGCACTATCTGTCCCTTCTTAAGCGGAGAGTAGTCGATATTATACGTGTTATTAAAGTAGCCCTTCTATAATTCTCGCATCCTCTCCTAGTAGGCAGTTGCCTTATTAAGCTCCTCCTTTAAATATAGTATCTACCTAACCTGCGTAGTAAGAAGCTCCTCCGTTATATAGACTGCCTTCTAGTTAATAACCTTCTAGGATTCGTACCTAAGCTCGATAGGTAGGACTATATCAAAAGCGTAGAAGAGGCTAGCTAGTGTATACCCTATAGATCTTCGGATAGTAGTTCGATCCGCTTAGAGAGCTATATAGAAGAACTTCCTCTAACTAGTAAGCTTACTCTACGTATATTTCGAAAGAATATCGAGTATATTAGGGTGCCCCCTTTTAACGATCCTATTGCCCTCTGGGTAATATATAGAGACTCTGCTAAGGTTAGTATCTATCTAGGCTAGTAGCTCCGGCACTTCTCCTATATTCTCGGGTCCTCCGTTAAAGAAGATACGTTTATATACTCTAGTCCGTAAGAAGACATCCTCGAAAAGGAACTTTATATACTATTTAGAGGAGACTCCCTATCCAGCCCCTTTATTAATAACCTCCCCCTCCGGCTAGCTAGTAAGTCCTTCTCGAGCTATAAGGATACTTCCTAAGCCGTCGACGTATATAATATCTATATACTAGGACTCCCCGACGTAGCTATTATAGCGCGGATATAGCTTAGAGACACTCGCGGGCCCTACTATTCTATATAGACACTCTAGGCACCTACTAACGAAGGATTGCACTTAGTTATACATCCCCTACTAGAAGTACCGATATGCTATCTTCTAGTATATACCTTCTCGTCCTCGATAGCCGGACGTAGGATCTTAGTATAGCCTACGGATAATGTCCTTTTGCTTACTCTCCTTATTAATTACTCTATAGAGGGGTTTGCTAATCCTCTTCTAGTACTAGAGGTAGCGCTCTCGGACGAGGTAGCGAGCCGTACGCTTCTTAAACATATACTAGGAATTTTTGTTTATACTAGCCGGCCGTCGGAGGGTAAGTAGGTAGTATATAACGTCCCTATAGAAGTCGGAGTAGGTACTATCGACATTCTCCTTAACTAGCTCCTCGATTAGTTCCGGTATCGACTTATTAGCTTCTACCCTATTAGCGTAGGTAGTATAAAGAGCTGTATCGATTATGTCCTTATAATCCTTATTATACAAGTTATCTATATTATTGGATGCGGTCCTTAGTTAGTATAAAAGCGTATTAGCCGCACTATAGGTTTTTCTAGAGACATACTTTACCTCGAAATCGAAGAGACGAATCCATGCAACCTACCTAGTTATAACTACATTAGGAAGGTCGGTTAGTGCCCTATTTAGCTAGTGCACTAGTGTATTCGCATCGACCTCTAGGAGAAAGTATACACCGTATAGGTAGGACTTAAGTTTCTTTAATGCCTTAAGGACTCCGAGGCACTCTAGCTTCCTAGTATCGTAGGCCTACTCCCTAGGCTTCTAGATTCCGCTTTCGTATCGTATAGGGTGTCTTTTCTTAGGGTTATCGACGTCTCGTTATATTAGTATAGCTCTAAACCTATCTCCCGACGCATCGATAGCTAGGATAATCTACCCTCTACTTTTGTAGTTAATCGTCTTTAGAGTAGGGGCGGTTACTAGTACCTTCTTAAGAGTACTTATTGCGAGGTCCTGCTCCTCGGTCTAGCTCTAGAACATATCCGGACGTATAAGGAGGTATAGGGATGCTAAAACCTAAGCATACCGAGGTATCTAGATTCGAAAGTATACTACTACTCTAAGGAAAACTCGGACCTCTTTTAGGTTCTCTAGTATAGGCTACTCGACAATCTTAATTACCCTAGCCTCTAAGGGGTGTCTACTATTAATATTATAGACGTATCCGACAATTAGGACTCCGGTAGCGAACTATCTTAACTTATATGCGGAGATAGTAAGCCTAGCTCTCTCGATATCCGTAAGAACCTAGTCGAGATTCGTAATATGTTCGGTAATCTATCGCTAGATACCTAGCTCCACTTCCTTATTGTTATATATAGACTTAGTTCCCTTAACTCTAATATCGTCTAGAAAGCGGCGGGCTCGGTTATTTATATAGTCTTAGAGGATAGTAGTTATAATCCGCTAGAACTATACTACTAAGTTTGTGCCTCCTATTAGAATGCCGGTCTATCGAAAGAGCTTAAGCGGTGTAAAGAAGGAGGTTAGGTCGCGATAGTGTTCGGCTAGGGGTATCTAGTTATATCTAGAGAAGAGGTTAATAAGGGATGCGGCAGTATAGCTAGTAAAGTCGGCTAAAAAGGAGTCTATATCCGGCGGTATGTTCGTATCTTTTATAGTAACCCGGTTTACCTCGATCGCGGCATTAATTAGTCGATATTTCTTCTTCTTAGGTACCTCCGGTATATCGGGCTAGTTAGTACTCCCTTCCCCTCCTAGGTGCGATAGAGTCTATAAGGCACGTACGGGCTTAGGGTTGTTAGGTTTCTTTTGCACTACAAACTAGGGGTTGCGATATACCGTATAGGATAGCTCGATTACTCTATTCGAGGCTCTTTCCTTAACTATCCTAATAACAACCTTCTCTAATATAGTAGGAATATAGAAGTTCTTGCACTACTAGGCCTTATAGGGTATCGTCCGGATCTCGACCGGTAGGGAGACGTCCGGGTTAAGTCGGCTAATATATAAGAAGTCCTAGGCTAGCGCCTCCTCCCTCCGGAATAGGCAGGTATAGAAAAGCTCTAGCTCCTTAGGACTTAGCTTTACTATCGTCTTAAAGCCTCCTATACGTTCTTCCGTAAGTCTTAATCCTCGCTCGATCGTCGAGAACTTCTAAATAAGGTACTTATAATCCTAGGGGTAGCTACTCCTTAGTAGGAGGGCCTCCCTCGCGAGGTATTTCTCCTTCTAGTTAAAAATGCCCCCTAGACCTTTTCTCCCTATCTCGTAGATACTTGCCTCTATAGACCTAACTTTATTAGCCTTCCGCTTATATAGGGTAAAGGTATTACCTACCGCTATGTCTACTTACCGAGCTCGAATATCCCGATCTATAGCGAGTATATTAGACTACTCTAGGAGCTAGGCCGCAATGCGGGCTTAGGATTCGGTCTCCTAACACGTCCGTTTAGGGTTAAGTATATATTCCTCTCTAAGGTAACTACCTTGTACTCGTCCTAGGCCCTAACTTCGTCCTAAAAGCTAATTAGGTGTTTCCTAGACCGCTAGTCTAGTAAAGGCTCCGGGGCATCCGAGGGGTATACTAGTATTACTACTACTTCCCTTTTTCTAGACTACTAGTCTGGAAAAGATTCTAGCTTCTACGGCTTAATCTAGACTAGTAGTTAGGTACCTAATACTTAGAGATAATCCTCCGGGTAGTTAAATATAGCTACTAAGTTCCCGAACTCGTGTCGGTAGCTTAGGCTTTTCCCGACTTTAGTATATAGAAAGATATAGTCGTTCTATATCTCGGACCCGTACTCTCGACTGCCGTCTATATAGTCGTTATCCCGTCGAGTTAGGTAATAGTGCACCCTAGAGATCCGTTATCGTAGTTTTTCGAAATAAGACGGACCTACCTTACCTAGGGGCGTCTAAGTAGGAAAGGGGCCTATCTTATAACTAGGAAGGATAAGTAGGTTAGGACACCTATTACCTCGATAGGGACCTTTTCGGCAATCCCGAGGAAATTAGCTTATCTACTAATAGTGTTTATAGTAATCGACTTATAGGTGCGGATACTAAGCCCCGCTCTCTTAACTACCTCCTAGTATATAATATTGCCCTTAGATCCTTCGTTAATCGTCGCCTTCCTTTCCCGGAAGTTCCTAGGTCCTACTATATACTCGATAATAGGCGAGGGAACGATAATATAGTTATAATCGTTAAAAAGGAACTTAGCCTCCCTAGGAATTTTGTAGAGGTCTCTCGTACGTCCCGGAGGGATAATAATATATAGTTCCTTTACTATCGGTCCGAGGTTAGTCCTATCCTTATTATCGACTTCGTCCTCCTCGATAAATCCGTTCCGGGCTCTAAACCCCGATAGTAGCCTATGCTCCTAATAGCTAGTCTCGTAGTTAATCTATAGTCTAAGAGCACTTAGTAGATAGTCGGTAAAGGCGGGATAATTATTCTCCCTAATATTAACCGATAGTCCTACCTTCTTTACGAGCTTAGCAAATTCTTCCTTATTACGAGCAACTCGTCTAAAGAACTCTTTAGAGAGGTACGGGGCAACTACTAGAAGCTTACTAATAAGTATCCCCGAAGGTTAAGCTATAACTCGATCTATAGCTACCTTATTTATATCTATTCGGTCTCGTAGGTACAAGTCCTTCCTTTGGTTTCCGGATACCTTTACTCGCTTTCTTTTCCTTATCGGTAGGTTAACTAGACTAACGACTGGACTATTGTTATCTACGTCTATATCTTCCTCGGGCTCCCTAGTTAGGGCATATCTTAGTTACTAAGCCGAGGGCGGAGTGTCTTCTATATTAAAGGGCTAATCCCTAGTAAGGGTCTCCTAGGTATTAAGGGTTTCTTCCGTATCGCTATCGACTAGTTTAAGGTACTCCTCCGAGTCTGGGATCTTACTAGTATTAATATCTATCCGTACTATCTTCTTCGGTTTCGTTACTTAGCTTTTGTCTCCCTTTAGTTTCGCTACTAGATCCTTCCCCTTCGAGGTAGGGAGAGGTCTTATTACTATATTAAAGTTAGTAGTATAGGGGTCGTCCTCGTTAATATATACTAAGTCCTCCGGGATGCTTCCTACTATAACGCTATAGAATTAAGCCCTAATCTATATAGAGTCCTTCGATCCTAGCGGTATGCTATTCGCCCTAGTAGCTAGGGATATAGGTTACCCTACCGCCCGCTACGGACGGGAAGGGGTAGCTAGTAGCGTAGGACATAGGCTAGGGGCTAGCGACTAGTCGATAGGAGGGAGTAGCATCCGAGGGGCAGTAAAATTTGTAGGTAGATTATAGGCCGGCTAATACCTTATAGTATATTCGATATTAATGTGCGCTAGCTAAGTAATCGGTCGTCCCTATACCTCTTCGATCGCTAGTATTAGTATCCTAAGCTTCGGTTAATCTTAGTAGTTCCGGAATAGTAGCTTCCTTCGGTTAACATTACCCTCCTTTCCGATATACTACTTCTTCTCGGAGTCGCGATAAGCCTATCCCGCTAATAGTAGGAAATGCATATACTTGCACTCCTATATAGCATATCCTAGCTCGAAGTAATAGAAGTATATTAACTTGTCTGCCGAGGACTAACTATAAGAAGTAGAGTAACTATATAGGACTCCTAGGGCTAGCGGTACTAGGTTCGAGGAGGCTATATATATATAGTACTCTTACGAGTTATTAGTAGTAACACTAGCGAAATAGGACTGCCCGATCTATCTAGGGGGGTTAACAGCACCTCGTCGTGTCTTAGTAGAGCTATCTCGGTCTAGTTTCGCTATCGTTAACTTTATTACCTTATCGTAAAGTTCGTCTATATCCGGCTCCTTTACCTTCTATATTCTTAATGTCTAAAGACTATCGTTTAATATATCTAGCTTCGGGTACCTCTTTTTAGTCTAGGTAACTAGCTTAGTAGCGACCTCGTTGCTAGCGCTGCTATATATCTACTAGTATGTAATATAGCTAGTAACGTACTTAAGCGTCGTATTATAGAGGGTAGTAAGGTCTATATAGGATAATATCTCCGAGACGTTAATTTCTAGCTTGCTTATAATTTCGTGTCTAACCTTAGTAGGTAGGCCCTTAAGGAAAAGGCGAAAGCGAGCAATATTGTTACACTAGTTAAGGGGTATCCGGTTTGACATAGCCCGGAAGGTTAAAACGTATTGTCTTAGATTATCGGTAGTACCCGTAACGTCCTAGACCCTCTTTTTCGAGTAGAACTATTCGAGGAATAGTAGGCCGTACTTATATACCTAGCTATCGTAGCTCTTATAGTAAGCGAGGGCATCCTTCCGGAAGTAATTATAGTTGCCTCTAGTATAGGAGTCTAGACTTTCGAGCTATACACGCACATCCGGGATAGTATAGCGAGCGATAAGGCGGATCCTTTAGTTATCTAGGGTCTAAGAGCCTAAGAAGTACAGTTTAAAGAAGTCGTCTATAGCCTAGAAGAAGGTAGAGGCGTCGGAGCTATCGAAGGAGGGCGATCTATTTTCTCTAGGGAAAGGAGCACGGCTACGAGAGGTAGGGGCTAGAGTTCGAAGTACGGTAGTAAGGGCCTAGATAAGATCTATAACGTTTAGGTTAATAGGCTAGGAGGGGGGGCTGTTATTATATAAGGCGGCGTTAGGAGAGGGGCGTTTATAGTACTAATTAGTAATATTATTATTAGAGCTATCGGTCGAGTTAGGCGTAAAGCGGGCGGAAGGAATTATATTATCGTCGTAGAAGGACGATGTATCTAGAGGGGACTAGAGGGGTGTAGTTGCCCCCGAATTACTAGGACGGCTTAGTAGAGCATTTAATACTTCGGACGCGCTAGCTATATACTTGCGCTTAGTAGGGACAGCGGACTAGTCGCTAGTAGGTTAGTCCTTAGAGGACGAGGGCTTGTTTTTAGGTATCGATATAGCGGCTTCTTTCCGGGTAGTAGCTAAGGAATTAAAGCAATACGTTAGAAATAAGTATGTCGGGAATGGAAACAAATAGGAGTAGTTATAGTGTCCCTCTTAAGGTTAGGGGGATATAGGTTCGTATTTTAGTATTTCCTAGACTATTAGTCTAGTAAAGAAAGGGAGACTCTAAATAGGGCTAGTAGTATTACTACGTCGCCCGGAGGGGGCTTTCGGTATCGGATCCGCTAATCTCCGTTAGATACGCGAGCTAGTACTATTTAAGCTCGATAGTAATAGCGGCGTCTCGAAAGGGAAGCTGCGGAAATAAGGTATAGGGTAGACTAGACGCTAGTAGCGTATAGGAGCATCGGAAGCTTTCCTAGACTAGCGACTCTAGATAGTCTAGCAAACATTATAAGCCTAGAGAAGGTTCGATAGTGCCTCTATATAAGGGAGGCGGTAGCGTATGTCTAGAGTAGTAGATAGTATTATCGTATATAGCGGTAATGCTAGGCGTACTAGCTACCTTCTTTAAATCCCTAGGTACTCGGTAATAGAGCGGCGGGTCCTACTCTCGTATATAAGGCACGGTAGTGCTCGTAATGCTAGTAGTGCTAATATCGTTAACAGCGCTAATGTTAGTAGCTAGACGATTATTACCGCTTCGGCCGCGAGGTAGTCCGAGCGGTACTCGTACGTCTAGCTCCTAGAGAATACGCTACTAGTTAGATATTCTTCGCCTGCTTAGCTACTATAGTATGTTAAGACAGCGTTAACATTTTTCTTAGGGTATTCGCCGTGCCTACGTTAAGGAGACTTAGTACCTACTTCCTCCGGCTCTACTACTAGTAACAATCTACCGGTTACGTAATCGTTTGTCTATTTGTGTCTATAGTATCTATCGTGTCTATAAGGAGATAGGCGGGTAGTAAGGAGGGTATATCTTTAGAGCTTCTTCTTCCGTAGTCTAGCTTCTTTCCTTAGTAGCTAGCCGGAAGTTGCCGTTAAGGTAGTAGGTAGCCTAGCTAGTAAGAAGGACCCTCGCTCTTAGCTACTATAGTATATTAAAATAGCGCCGGCATCCTCGCTACTACGGTATATTAAAACCGCGCTAGCATCCTCGCTACTATCGCTCTCCTAATAGTAATAATCTGTTAGTTACGTAACCGCT
Source organism: Zymoseptoria crescenta (assembly GCA_026122155.1). Lineage (NCBI taxonomy): Eukaryota > Fungi > Ascomycota > Dothideomycetes > Mycosphaerellales > Mycosphaerellaceae > Zymoseptoria > Zymoseptoria crescenta. The sequence goes on from JALRMM010000553.1 coordinate 12,791, forward strand.
CGTGTTATAATATCTATAACGTCTATAATATCTATTATATCTATAAGGGGTAGCCGGCCGGTAAGGAGGGTATATCTTTAGGTATTAGTCCTCTATAAACCGGATTCTTTCTTCCTTAGCAACTAGCCGGAAGTCGTCGTTAGGGGGCTGTCTAGGGAGAAGAGAAGGTACGAAGGAGGAGTGCGGCGGGTAGTGGGCGAAGCTATCGTAGTAGGAATTTTAGTCTAGAAGGCTCCTTTTACCCCCGAGACACCCTCTTTTTGTAGTAGAAACCTCTCCGTAGTGCGTACCTATTTCGAGAGTATATAGTAGATACTAGAGGTGCAGTCCCTAATGCATATAGCGGAGTAGCTAGTCTAGAGGTAGCTATCGCCGAGGGATAAAGAAAAAAAAATTCTCGGCTACTTCTATAGCCGGTAATGTGTACGTAGCTGTTCGTATACATTAGGTATTAGTATTTAGATTCGAAATTGGATTTGGATTTAGACTTGGATTTGGATTCGGATATAGAGCTACATCTACCCTAGCTAAGGGGTAGAGGTATTTAAGGTTATTATAATCGTAGGCAGTTATAAGGGTATAGTTTCCTACTTAAGGGTGCGACCGGCGTACGTCTCGGATGTCGTATGTTTTCTCGTAGACTCGTCGCTTATAGCATACTACTACTATCCTATATATCTTACTATACCGTTAAAGCGAGTGTAGGAGTCTTACATCGTCTACTAAAATGTAAGGGGGGAGTATACTTAGACTCTAAACTCCCGTTAGATAGTAGTAGTATATACCGGAGGTACGGTAAAAGAGGGCTATAGAGGGTAGATATATAAAAAGAGAACGAGGGAAGGTAGATAGGGGGGCAACGAGGAGGTAGATTTAAGTGCTATGTGCTGTTATGCCTTCGAAATGCTAAAAGGGTAGCATAATAGAGGATAAAGTCTATTAGCTACCTAGCGACGGAGGTAGCACTACTAGATATACGTAACTACTGCGACTTTCCCTACTACAAAAGTACACCTTCCTCTATACTGCGACTTTCCCTACTACAAAAGTACACCTTCCTCTATACTCCTACTTTATCTAGTAGGGAGAAGAGCGCCCTAGTGTCGTAAGTAGGCTAGGACCTAAACGCAATTGGAAATAGAGACGAACAAGTAGCCCTCTCGGCGTAAGACTATAGAGCCTCTTTTTAGACAACAAACAACGATAACAAAATAAAATAATGTTTACTAAAACCGAAATAATAGACGTAGATACGGCCTATTAAACTCTAAAAGCTACGGCTAAAGGGGACAAGGACAGCATGTTCGAATCTCCTAGAACACTACCGTTGCTAAAGGAATTACTAAAAAGAACTAGTATTCCTTTCCTACCTAGGAAAAGACAAAACCCCTTCGAATTTAGTAGTTCCCCGACTCGTAGCCCTTCTCTTAGAAAGAAATAAACACTCTCTCGTATACCTATAAACGAGAAGATCCTATAGGCCCGATAGCTACTTATTAAGGCAGTTGGGGATCTAGGCGGAATTCTAGAAGAACTAACCCGTGTTCTCGATCTTCTTAAAGTCTTTCGGCACTTTAATAAGCGTATAGACTTTAAAACAACGTCTTAGATTCTCGCTAAACAAGTCTTAAACCTAGAGAGAATAATAAAGAAACTAGTAGTATAGGTAAAGAAGCCTACTTTTATAGACGTTATTAAAGGAGATAGCAAATCCTCCTCCTCCTTAATAACAAAGGGGATATAAAAACAATAATAATAATAGTAGACAACCGTCTCCCGGATAGCTAATAAGCCGAAAGAATAAGTAGAACCGAAGCCTCTTATCCTTATACTAAAGGATAAAGAGAGGGAACTTAGATAGATCGCAACCTAAGACAAAATTAACGAAGCTTTTAAAAGCGAAGGCTAAGAGCTAGCTATTCTTACGATAAAGAAATAGATTTAGGGCAATATTATCCTAAACTTAATAATAGAGAAAGCACGCTAACGTACGATCGATAGCCTTACTTAATAAGGTTACCAAAATCGTAGGCAAGCTATAAGTAATAGAGGACTCTCTCTAGTACAAAGTCGTAATTTACGGTATCTCGACTATAAACTTTAATACGCTAATAGGTCTATAGGACATTTAACGAGAGATCGAGACCTTTAATAGAGGTCTTAAACTCGCCGGGACCCCGATTTAGCTAACGAACAAAGAGAGAAGAAAGACTCTTACTAGAGCGACAGTTCTAGTAGGCTTTACAACCGAGGAGGAGGTAAATAGGGCTGTTTAAAACCGTCTATACGTAGGCGCGGATAGCCTAAGAGTCGAAAAGGCAAAAGATTGTATACTATAGAAAGGGAAGTCTCTAGAACGTTCTATATATTAGAATACTCTCTATGGATTTTCCACGTTAATCTTAACCGATCTATCGAGGCTATAGAGTCTACTTTAGACGTCGCGGTTAAGTATAAAGCCGACCTTCTATTAGTCTAAGAACCGTAGACTATAGAGGACCCAATAATAGGCTATAAGGAGAAAAGATCTATCGTGTACCGGGACTACAACTAGCTATTCCTAACAACTACGGATTCGACGATCCGGCTAAGAACAATACTATATATTAGTACTAGACTTAACGTTAACATCTCTTCTATTTTATTAGACGAGAGCGACATACTTTCCTTTATTATTTTAGATAAAAAGGGCAACAAGATCTAGATAGTTAATCTCTATAATGAGAAAGACCTTCGGGATATCGAGAACCTATAGAACTTACAAACAATAGAGAGAAGCCTCTACTCTCTACGTAATACCTTCCTTCTAAATACTCTACTAGTAGGAGATTTTAACCTTAGACACCCGTCTTAGGATCCGAGGGGAAAAGATACTTATTAGAAGTAGCTTAGAAGTATTCGTAGGCTGGAACCGAAAAACAAGAGAGCTTAGTAGGTAACGACTCGATTCGGTAGAGAGAGGAATGGACTAGAGAGGTCTTACTCGACTATATATTCCTTCGCGTACTAGCGAAGGGCCTTTAGTCGCTAGTAGAGGCCTTAAGGCTATCTATACGGGCGTAAAGGCCCCTCCGTCGCTAGTGCGAGTAATTCTGTTATTTCCTACGCTAGGTTAGTCTAGGTAGCGAAAGATAAGAGTAGAAAGGGCTAGGATAGTAGCTATTAGTAAGGGTTGCCTTATATTACCCCCCTCCCCCCTCTACGGCTATTCTTAGCCGTTTTTCGCATTATATAGTCGCATGTATCCGGTGTCCGGATTTAGCATAAAAAGTAAGTCCTTATATATGCCCGGTGTCCGGTTTTGGAAGAAAAAGTAGGTCCACCTTTTTTTAAGTCTTTAACTTTAGTCTTCTTTTTTAACCTTCTCTTCTATAAACCTACTATAAGAGTGCCAAGACCTATATATATATATTCGCTCTATCCAAGGTCTTTCGACTCGGATACTCTGTCTTTGCCTTATTGTTAGGGGGCGGTAGCTAATTAGAAAGAGCGATACCTTTTTAGCGTACTGTTATACCTACCTGAAGTAAGTAGCCTTAAGGGGCAGTAGAACGGTCTAGATTAGCACTAGATTAGCTAACCTTCGGTCTAGACTAGCACAATGTCGCACGCTCTAAGCTATCTCTATAAGAAGTACGAGTAGTCGGTCCTAGCTAGCGAGTATAACGCTAATCCGTACTCTTCCTACCTATCTAGAGTTAAGAAGGGCTAGGATCTTTCTTAGATCTACCGGCTATCTGAGATTAAGCCTCCTAACGGTATTACGGCTAAGTACGTAGGTTGCCTATATAATAAGAACGTAGACTGCCTCTAGGTAGGTTATTTCTACTATATTCTAGCTCGTTCTAACCCTCTCTTAGATGCCTCTAGACTCCGAGAATGCCTAGAAGGCTATCGACGCCGATATTAAGACTACGTACGCCTATAACCGTACTCCTACGGAGTTAGAGGACCCTCGTAACCGTATCTTATACTATACTAGCACTATAGAGGCGTAAGTTGTCTATCCTAGCCTATTCTAGGCTAGCTTGCTAATAGACTAGGTCTCTAGGAAGTTGGATAGTAGCTTCCGTAGTAAGGATAGTCTCTCTTAGTACGCTAGAACGTCTACCTAGAAGGAGACGAGGTAGAAGGTAGCGAAGCGGGACCGTTCGGCTAAGGCTATACTCGACCGGGCTATAGGTACTTCTAAGTAGCGCATTCTAGGGCGAGCTAATACATTCTATAGGCGTCTAGCGATACCCCCTCTAAGAAGCGTCGCCTTATCGATATATCTAAGGGTAGCAAGTCCAATAAGGCGCGTACTAATATAGCTAAAGGCCGTCTAATTGTTATAAGTACTACTATAGAGATTATAAACTAGGCTATATTAAGGAAGGGCACTAAGTTAGATAAGCTACGTAAGTTAGTGTTCCTAACTATAGCTAAGGACCGTAGTAAGGCGGACAATAGCGATAATAACTCCAATTAAGCTAGAATAGTCTAGAATGGGCGATCGAGGGTAGTTAGCGCCTAGGTATAATATATAACGCTACTAAGATACTTAGTAGGGCCCTTTGAAGTTGAATAGCATAGAATGGGTCTTTTTGGGCTATCTTAGGCTAGAATAAAATTATCTATACCCTAAAAATGTCCCTATATTTTCTCGATCTATTAAAAAATCCCTAAGTCCCTTAGGATTTCGAGATTTTCTTATAGCGGCCTCGTAGCTCCTTCTAGCCTATTCTACGCCTATAAGCCTGTATCGTAGCCTCGCTAATGTTTACCGCGGGTTCCTAGGAGTTCTCCGAGTCCTCGTAGGCTTTCTACTTAATAAGGTACTCGTAAGTTAGCGCTCCCTAGTAGCTATTGCTATCTATATAGCGCTCCTAGTAATCCTACTAGAGCTTCCCTATCTAGTCGGTAGTGTAGTTGAACTTACGATCCTTACGACTAGTAAAGCCCTAGCATCTTCGGAACGCGCGTTCTAGAGCCCGGATCTAATCCTTATAATTGGCCCGGGTCTTCCCCTCGAAGATTAGAGGTTCCTTTGACTTAGGCAAATTGTTCTTTACCTTATCGGAAAGGTCGATTCCTATAAAAAGCTTAGCGAGAGTCTCTTATCGAGGGCTTACTAGGTTGCCTCCGGTTACTTCGGACTAGAGTTCCTTAATCCTATACTAGAGTTCTAAGAACTCGTAGCCTCGTAGGTAGCGCGGGTAGTCTAGTTAAAGCGCTCGCGTTCTACGCGAGACTCCTAAGTAGAGGAGCTATTCATTAGGGAACTAGGTTAGCTAGTAGGTTCTAGACCTTACTAGCCCGAGGTAGCCTCGGCGGATAGCTCGGAGAGCGAGTCGGTACCTAGTTAACGTAGGGTAGTATTAGATAAGGACTTATCCTACCTTTATAAAGACTTAGGTACTATATCGAGCTCGTTCGGTACCGTTATACGGGTTATTTAATCGAATCGCGTATTAAAGGTAGCTTAGAAATGTTCGTAGGCTAGAACTAAGAAACAAGAGAGCTTAGAAGGTAACGACTTAATTCGATAGAGAGAGGAATAGACTAGAGAGGTCTCGCTCGACTATATATATACCTTTGTATACTAGCGGAGGGCCTTTAATCGCCGGTAGAGGCCTAAAGGCTATTTATACGGGCGTAAAGGCCCCTCTATCGCTAGTGCGAGTAATTCTATTATTGCCTACGCTAGGTTGTTTCTAGTAGCGGAAGATAGGAGTAGAAAGGGCTAGGATAGTAGCTATTAGTAAGGGTCGCCTTATAATTAGTATTATCTTTATTATCGCTCTTAGTATTACTCTCGGAGTTATCTTCATCCTTCTTAAATATATCTCTTATAGTATCTACCCTTATTATAACGTCCGGAGCTACTAATACGGTTAGTAGAGGATATAGTAAGACTACGTCCTCGTTACGCTTAGCCTTACTAAGTAAAACTATACTCTTTCTAAAGTTAATTACAGTATATATACTATTTTGTATAGGTATACTAAGGATTAACAATAGCTTCTAATTGGTTTTCTCTATTAGACTAGTAAATACCTAGGTAGCTTACTTTATACCTTTAATATAGACGTTAAATACTACGAAGTATATAAGTTTGTATTTACTTCTATCCGTACTACTTATTACTATTATAGGAGATCGTAACGCTACTTTGTAGAGTTCAAGCTCAAGGGCGGTATAGAGGTATAGATATATAAGGCTAATATCCGCCCCGGAGTCTATAATAACTTAATTACGTAGTAGTACTACCTACTTCTTAGGATATATATTAGTAATCGTAGCTAGTATTCCGAATAAGTAGTAAGAGGTATTATATTTATTCTAGCAGTTAATATTAGCGAGGATTTCCATAGAGAGGTAGTTAATATCTATAAGCGTATTAGTATCAATAGAAATAACCTATACTAAGAGTGTGAGGGGGGAGTATACTTAGACTCCAAACTCCCGTCGGATAGCAGTAGTGTGCACCGGAGGTGTAGTAAAAGAGGGCTGTAGAAGGTAAATATGTAAAAAGAAGGCGAGGGAAGGTAGGTAGGGGGGCAACGAGGAGGTAGATTCAAGTGCTATGTACTGTTGTGCCTTCGAAGTGCTAAAAGGGTAGGATAATAGATAATAAAGTCCATTAGCTGCCCAGCGACGAAGGTAGCACTGCTAGATACACGTAACCAGTGCGACTTTCCCTACTATAAGCTTCCCCCAGCTAGTGTCTAACCTAGACACTAAACAAGAGACAGACTAGCGACCTAAAGCGCCGCTGCGTGCTGCTTAAAGCAGTGTCTATCCTAGACACCAAACAAGAGACAGACTAGCGACCTGAAGCGCCGCTGCGTGCTGCTCAAAGTAAAAGAAACAAACTCAACATGTCCTATATGCACGCCCTTATGCGTAAAAACCCTCCAGAACTAGCACTAGCATCGTCCTTATCGTGTAGTGCTAATGTAGACCGATCCCATCCTAGGGTTTTGCACCCGCCTCGTATGTCGCATACATCCAATAAAGAGAAAAGAATAAAAGAAAACCCTATCAAAACTAAAGAACTCCCTTGAAATTCGCTCCTAAGTCGTCGTCGGTATTATTTCTTTCCTAGACCAAATGCGGAAACGGTCTAGCAAACTACCTTGGCCAAATTCGCTCCTAAGTCGTCGTCGGTATTATTTCTTTCCTAGACCAAATGCGGAAATAGTCTAGCAAACCACCTTCGCCACTATCCCTAAGTACCCGCCTCCTAGAACCGCACTCGTCCTATAGTCCCATGCTTACTAGTAAAGGGAACCTCCTAAGGGAGCGAGTCGATAAATTCCTACTAAGTAACGTGTTTATGCTTAACATCCTCCGGATCCTTAACCGGTGC
>JALRMM010000554.1:0-20097 GCA_026122155.1 Zymoseptoria crescenta
ACGAATGTCTATATTGCCTACCGAAGGGAACCGAAGGGAGGCAGAAGGGAACAAAAGGGAGGTGTACGTGCCAAGGCCTCGTACGGGCCTACTTCGGGCTAGTATTAGGCCCGGAGCAGGCCTGAATTAGGTCTATAGCAGCCTGGGGCACCAGCTCCCTAACAACTACGCTTATCGATTACTACGCTCCTTAACCTAGCTCGCTACTTAAACCTAGACTACTATCGCTACTATCGCTACTACCGAGATCCTACTCGTCTCCGCCGCTAGTCTCTATATCTCTATCTCCCGCATCTCGCTAAATAAACTTATTATCTCCCTCGCTAGGCTCGGGCTTACCGAAGTCCCTAAAGTCCTCCTCCTTACTATCTATAGTCGGTCTAGGTATAGAGGTAATGCTAAAGGCGAAGCGCTTGTTAGTAGCGTTAAAGTTATTAATCTTCGATATAAGGAGCTTAATACTAGCTTACTAGATATTATCTAAGAGAGCACCCGTCCGCCCTACTCGGAACTTAGCTAGTCCGTGTTCCTAGAGCTAGCTAGCGTAGCCGATAATCTTAGTAGTAATATCTTTAGTAGTATAATACGCTATAAACTAGGCACCGAAGCTACTAAACGTCTTCCTTAATACACGAGAACACTTACGTATTAGAGCGACCCTACGGAAGGTCTTAGCTAGGTTATAGGTAGAGTTACCGTAGTGTTTAATATCTATAGAGTAGTTAGCATTGTCGAGTTCGAGCTACTTATCGGAGGCGACCACCTTACTATAGATTCCGGACTAATTAACGATACTAGACGCGAGGATGCCGGTCTAGAGAACTAGACTAACGGCGCTATTATAGAGCAACTAGCTAAGATAGATTATCTCCCTACCGTAGTTGCTCTATCTAGCGCCGAGGAAGTTAATAACTAAGCGATTAACTAGCCGGCGTATATAGCCGATGTCCTCGTTACGTAGAGCTTAGGTAATAGTAAGGAACAACTTGGTCTCCTATAGCATCCTATATTAGGTAGTAAATACTAGATCCGTAGTCGTAGGATTACTACCGCTAGCCTACGCCTTAGCGGTAAAGGCGTTCTAGTAGATCTTCTCGATAATCTCTAAGTACTAGTTAGGCCTTATAGTATTAACAGCCCGACGAAGAGTATCGATCTCGTTCTTATTGTCCTCGCGTAAGAACATACGTCGACCGCTATAACCGCTGCTATAACCGCTACTACGACCGCCGCTACGTACGTTAACTAGCGCTATATAGATGCGACGATCCTTTAACTCCTATATAAATATAGCTACGATGCGAGCCTAGAAGCCCTTCTTTACTATACTCTAGAGGATAAAGAACTTCGGGTTATGCTCGGATAGCTACTTAGTACCGAAGTACGACACGTCGAGCGTAATGCTATAGTCGAGATGCTTACTAGCCTTGTTGTTGTTCTAGTAGGTGCGCTTAATAGTATAGAGGTTGTTTATCTTAATATACTACTAGGCCGGAACTAGAAGTATCCAATCCTTTTTATTATACGATAGCTCGCTCTCGACTATCTCCTTTATAACCGCCCGCGCCCTCTTAATAGTTATCTAATCGCTATAAATTAGCTAGAGCCTACCGGTCCTCTCGGCCTTAAAGTCCTCCTTAGTAAACTTTATAAAGTTTAAGAAGATATTATTATAGATAGCGAAGGTTCCCTTTATAGATAACTCGTCGTTGTTAGATACTAGCATTAAGAGTCTAGTAGTCTCTTCGTAGTCGAGCTTATTAATAATCGGCTATATAGGGCGATAGCTAGTGCTAGATTCGAATAGGTCGTTAAGCGTCTTATTACCGACTATATAACCGATAGCTTAATCGATATACTATAGCGCGGTCGCGTAGTCGATAGTAATATCTATAGCCGGATCCGGCTCTATAATAGCCGGCTCTACGATAGGCTCGGCTTTATCCTCGACAGTAGGCTATAAACTCTTCTTTAACAGCTTAGGCTTACACTTAATATCGTTTACGGTCTCCTCGCTAGATAATCGCTCCACGATAGCATCGGCTAGTAGTAGAGCCTTATAATCGACTATACCCTTATTAATATCGCGCGGGATGTACTTATATTCGGCGATGTATAAGGTAGTTATATTTATCTACTCGTTCTTGTCGCCGATAGTCTACTCCTTCTTCTTCTTCTATCGATAGAAGTTGTCGTAGGGGACAAAGACTTAAGGATTGCGTGCTATAACTTTAATAGCCTCCTCTTACTAGTTAGCGTTCGTATCGGCTAGCGCTTAAATCGTCTTATACGATATAATAACACCGGCGCGGTTAAGGATCGAGATAATCCGGCTCTTAACACTACTCGACACTATAAGTAAGCTAAGGGCTACTAGCATCTAGTTAGACCGGATTACCGTAATAGAGTAAACGAGGGTAGTCGTAATTAAGATGCTACGCTTAGCTACTAGCTCGAAACGATCCTTAAACTCGGCCTTAAATTAAGCTTACTTAAAGCGGTTATTTAGTAATAGGCTCTCGTTTAATAAGCTATCCTATACCGGCGTATAGCGCTTAATAACATCGCGGATCTAGTTCAAGTCTAGCTCCTTTATACTATTCTTAGGCATGTATTTGTCGAAGAACTTCTTGCTAATAAGCTTCTTTAATTAAGAGCGTAGTTACTTAGTGCTAACTAGGCCCTTACGTCCTAAGGCTACTTATATAATATTAATCCGACCGCGATACGTCCGAGTACCTAGCGTACTATACTATATACGGAGTAGCTTACGAAATCCACCTATATACGTATTATCTAGTAGAGTTATAACTTCCTCGTACTTCTATTAGTAGGTACGCGGCGATCGACGAGGTAGGCGAGGTAGATAAGTAGGTCCGAACTCCGGTAGGTTAGGCTCTTCGCCTTTATCGACATTATTATTCTTATTGTCCTCGTTCTTATCTCTCTAGCGCGCCTTCGGATCGTCGCTAGTACGCTACTCTACTTCTAGCTCGTCCTTACTAAGGTTGCCGTCGTCTTCTTCTTCTTCGGTATAGGCTACGGCGGCGAGAGCTACTACGGTAGCTACGCGAGTACGCTAAAGGGGTCGCTCTCCGAGATAAGTATTAGCTAATCTATTAGCTAGTATACGGTCTAGATCGCTACGCGGGTCTTAGAGGTCCGCTAGGATACTAGATAGGTCCAATATCTTACTATATATATAGAAGTGTCGAACTAGTATATCGAATGTCGAGTTAACGTTATAAGGGTTAAAGAGTTAAAGGGTTAAAGGGTTAAAGGGTTAAAGGGTTAAAGGGTTCGTAATATTTGCTCGTAAATCCGGCTTTAGGTATTTACTTACTAAACGGCGTCGATTCTAGAAGCGCTCGGTAGGTTATTAACAATCCGAATATACTACTATAATACGTAGACCGAGATAAACAAGCTCGTCTACTTAGATATATAGATATACGTAGTTTGAAAATTAACCTATTTACGAACGTCGAAATCGACTAATTGCCCCGGCTTGTTAGTAGACCCTTAGTGCTCGAAAAGGAATCCGGCGCTCTTATTAGCTTAAAAACTAGCGCGAAATTACTATATAGGTGCCGAAGCTAACCCGCGCAGCGGGTCACGCTAAATATGCTGAGTTAGAACAAAAAGTCGCACCTTAGAACAATAACTCTACGCCAGAACAATAACTCTAACACGCCAGAACAATAACAATACACCACCGCCGAGATTCATTGAGAGCCCAAGGGTCTGCGAAGGAGATAGGTATCTCGTGTGCATATGCTGCGATACTTATTTACCGATGCTTGTGAAACAGGCATGCACTACACAATTCGGCGCATGTGCTATAGTGTCCCTCTGTATCCCCGTGCTTTCACCGAACGCACTCAAGCCACGATCCCATTCGCGTCATTTTCTTTCGCCTCCTCACGCTTCTTTTCAACTCGGCTTTCCTTTCCACCGTGCACATCTGCCAACACGCTCTCAATCTCCTTTAGAAACCTCGTCACCTCGTTCTCTGTGCCGACTGTGATTCTCAAGCATCCAAAGCATCCTGGCTCCTTGCCTCTGAACCGCACGACCACGCCCCTGCTTTCAGCAAGTCGCTCGTAGACCTGCAAAGCAACCTCGTTGCTCGGCTCGCCCTTCGAGTCGCATATCTCCACAAGTAAGAAGTTGCTTTCCGGACCTCCTCGGAATTGTCCAATGCCCGTGATCCTGGGCATTTCAGACAGTAGCCTCTCGCGTTGGCGGATGATATTTGAGCGGTTCTGGTGCATAACCTTCAAATTTTGTGGCTGCATTGCTTGAATGGCGAGCTGTGATGTGGGATTCGAGATGTTGTAGGGAGCTTTGAGGCTATTCAGCAGCTTAGCAACTTCCGGGCTGGTGAACGCCGCTCCTAAACGGATGCCTGCAAGACCGAAAGCTTTGGAGAGTGTTTGCATAACAACAAGATTCGGCCACTCAGCAACCCATTCGGCTAGGGAGGCATCCTCGGCAGCAAAGTCGATGTACGCTTCGTCCAGAACAACGATGCCATTCCATGTGGGGTGTTCCAGTACTGCTTGGACGTCTTCCTTTCGAACGAGGTTACCAGTCGGGTTCCCGGGACTGCAGAGATATACGAGTTTGATAGTAGGATCGGAAGCGAGAACTTCGTTGATCTTATCGGGCTGGGCGCGGAAGTTGTTCTTAGTGTCGAGGGGCACCTTCACGACCTCGACGTCATTGACTTGTGCGGACACAGCGTACATGCCATATGTAGGCGGGCAGGTCAGAATTTTGTCTTTTCCGGGAGCGCAGAACGCACGTAGAAGAGCGTCGATGGCCTCATCACTGCCTACGCCGACAAAAAGGTTGTCTGGAGTGATGTTCTTCTTTGTGTGGGCGTGACTATTTCGTAGATTGCAGAGCAATTGTTTCAGTTCGTGCTGGTGACTAGTTCGAGATATCAATATCTGTGCCTGGCCCACTTGACATGAGATGCGTAGACGTACGGGTCCGGGTATCGATTCAGTCCAAGTAAGTCGATTTGGATGTCTGATGCACTGCCGTTGGCAAGCTTGCCGTTGTTGTTCAGAGCAAGGCCGGGACCGTACGCGTTTTCATTTGCATCAAGCAAGATATTGGTTCCATCATCTTTATAGTCGCTACTCAATGAATCAGCCAATGCTTGCAAGTCGAATGCAATGCCATCACCGACTTACTCTCTTGCACATCGATAAGGCTCGAGAGCGAGGATATTGGGTCTCGCACACTTGATGAGATCAAAAGGCATGATTGAGTATGATCAAGCAATGTTGTTGTTCTCGACAAGACTCACGTCGTGATCCATATCCGACCAAAATTCGAGCTTGTACAACGTCACCTCGCTGACTCACGCCGGAGCGAAGGGCTGCTGCGAGCGGAGTTTGCATGTGATTATGGTTTGGACATACACTGCTTTCTTCCATCATAACACGCGATCTTCTACGACCTCTCATCACGACGACCGTCAACCCTTTACTATGGACCTGTGATCATCCGCGTTCCGTGTGCTGCTTACTACAATCCCACAGCATCCGAGCCGTCGCAGTCCGGTGGAGTCTCGTTCGCCGCTATGTCATCACCAGCAACGTCGCACAATTAAACTTGGATCTTACCTCTTCCTCGATCTTCCTACTCTTTCTCCCGACCAGCACAATTCTGCAACAGTCTCGCGCCCGGTTCCAGTCCGACGACGCGCCTCTCCAGTTCCGACGACCGAGCAAAGACATCGTCTGAATCGCAGAGGCACGGCCCCAGCCAGATGTCGCAACAACAACACATTCCGGCTCTCCCGCAGGTGATCTCGCCGTCGCCCACCCCTTCCGAGTCCAGCATAAAAGAGGGCTACTTCCCACCCACAACGCGGTCAAAAGCGCGTGTTAGCGGATCCTCCATCGGTCCTATCGACGAACATGATGGAACCGCAGAAGAGCTGGACCCGGAACTTTTCCGGGCACGGAGCAGGAGTAGGAGTCCGAATATTGATCGATCGCGGCCAACGCGAATGACAATGATACCGTTGAACGGCGGCGTATCGACGAGCGCATCCGCCGCAGCGAGCAGTGCAACGGATATAAATCGGAGGAAGACGGAGGAAGTGAACGGGAAGCCGCAGAAGGATAAAAATGGACTACTCTCTCCCTCAAGTGCATACCCTCAAGGCTTCGGCTCGGCATATTGGCGGAATCTCAGTCGGAGCCCGAGTCCGCTGGGTTTGATACCCATCCACCGGCATTGGAGAGAATTCGTACACAAGCACGAGGTCCCGCGCAAAGTGCTGCACGTCAGCATTGGGTTCGTGACGTTGTGGCTATACAAAAGAGGCGTGCAGACAAGCTCAATACATCCTGTTCTGCTGGGATTGCTGATACCGATTTTCACGGTGGATGTGATCCGCTTCCGCTGGCCCGAATTCAATCGATTCTACATTCGGATGCTGGGACCTTTCATGCGAGAGAGCGAGGCACATGATCGGTTCAACGGCGTCATCAGCTACCTTGCTGGCGTATTCCTGCCCATGTATCTTTGTCGGAAGGATGTCGCAGTGATAAGCGTGCTACTCTTATCCTGGTGTGACACGGCAGCGAGCACGTTCGGGAGAATGTTTGGTAAATACACCCCAAGGATCAGGAGAGGCAAGAGCTTAGCGGGCAGTCTGGCCGCTTTCACATTTGGTGTTGCGAGCTCTGTGTTGTTCTGGGGCATCATTGCTCCTGCCACACCCCAAGAATTCAACCAGGGAGTGAACAGCTTCGCCTTCGAGGGGACTCTCACGCTGCCACGGTTGTTGCGACAACCGCTGGGACTGAACGAGGCGCAGGCGTCTGTCTCTGGTCCGATCGCGTTGGGTGTGGTTTCAATGGTGTCTGGTTTGGTTGCGAGCGCGAGCGAAGCTGTGGACATATTTGGTCTGGATGATAATTTGACGATACCCTTGCTTTGTGGCGCTGGAATAGGAGCTTTTCTGTGGACCTTTGGAAAGGTCGGGAGTACGCTTTGGACATGAGAGAGGAAGAGCATATGACAGTTCTGTGCAGACGAGGAGGACCTTCATGTGCCATCAGCTGATGAATGAGATAATGTTGTTTACGATTGCTATCAGAATGTCCCCAATCAGCAGCCTGAACGAAATCAGGTCTTTCGCCCTTCACGCCAGAATATTCACACTTTACTTGAAATAATCGGTCCTGGCCATGTGGTGATCCAGCAGCCTGTCACGCGCGTGTGAAATCGCGCTTGCTTTCAAAGTGCCCCACTTCCGCCGGCACTTCCATCACAGTCACGACCAGTCATCATCCTTCCAAAGCACACTCCAACAGACGATTCATTGCTCCATCGACGACGTGTCCGCGACCCAGGAACCTGAATTTGCTCTTCATCTGTCCGCTTATCGTAACGAGACATCTCACGTCTTGTCTCCCTGCGTCTCTATCATCGCCACTTCTTCCTCTGATACTCCTACCATCGACCGCCTTCGAGACCGGCATATCGCATCTGGCTATTCAACCCCCCAACACCTAGCCCTCATGTCGACCGCGGCGCGCCGCCGTCTGATGCGTGATTTCAAGCGCATGCAAACAGATCCTCCAGCGGGAGTGAGCGCGAGTCCGATTGCGGATAATGTTATGACCTGGTATGTACAAACTCGTGCAGCTCGGGAGGCTGCGGGAGAAGAGACGGAAGCCTTGCGATGAAGACAGGATGCTGGAAAAGACCACGGCATCAGTACTCAGAGGTCTCAAGAACCCACCGGCTGACCTAGCTGTTTTCCAGGAACGCCGTCATCATTGGTCCATCGGACACACCTTTCGAAGACGGCACATTTCGCCTTGTGATGCATTTCGAAGAGCAATATCCCAACAAACCTCCGGGCGTAAAGTTCATATCGCAAATGTTTCATCCGAACGTCTACGGCACCGGCGAGTTGTGCTTGGACATTCTGCAGAACAGGTGGAGTCCGACATACGACGTGGCAGCGATATTGACGAGCATTCAGAGGTAAGCTCAGATCCTGCTGTGAAGATTCGACGGGAGTTTGCACGTGCTGACAACAGATGGCGCGACACAGTTTGTTGAACGATCCGAATACGTCGAGCCCTGCGAATGTCGAGGCCAGCAACTTGTACAAGGACAACCGCAAGGAGTATACCAAGAGAGTGAGGGAGACGGTGGAGAAGAGTTGGGATGATTGACGGGCTGGATCAGAGACGGCTGCACACGGCCACGGATACGGCAGGCAAATCGGGCAATGGTTGCCGAGCACGCTTTGGGAGGTCGCGTGAGAAGTGAGTCGGGCGCCCTGCGAAATCTGCTTTCCATATTGGCAGCTCGACAGCGCCGGCTTGCTGCCTTTGACGATCGGCACTGGGCATGTGGGAGGTTGGGTGAAGAGTGATTGAAGTGTGCGCTGAAAAGCACACTGGAGGACTCGGGCTCACACAAAACGTCCGTTTACATGAGCGCAGATTTTGTGCTTTGTCCGAGCGTGGAGAATATGGACATGGAGACAAATGAGGACATGTGCAACTGCACACTGAGTGGAGAGCGGTTGAGGATTGAAGACGTGCCAGCATCGAAGAAAATCACTCGCTTAAGACGAATTCAAGCGCTCGTGTTTTCGCGATTGATTCTGTGATGCACGCCATCTCTGTACTAGAAGCGTGTGTAAACGACCAAACAGAGATGATGTCGCGTGCCATCCCGTCGTCGGACCTGAGTACCTTAATGCGATCATGCTCGAGCCTGAGGCACTAAATCTGGCTACTTCTTTAATCAGCAACCCGCACGAGCGGCCGCATGAATCGTTTGCTTACTAGCGCGGCGGGGATGGTCTTGGATGATGGATCCTTGTTGTTTAGCTCAAAGATGTCCTTGGATCTTTGACTGGCCTGATCGCAAAGTACCTGGCTCTAATCCAGCATCAACAATATCGATCTACATCGGGTGGAGAATGAACGCGTTGTCGACTGCGAGCCATGTAGAACTACAACCGGGGCTGTGCGGTCGACCGTCGACGGAATTTCGAAGTGAATCTCAATGACCGGCAGACAGGGAAGGTGGGACACCTCCAAGTTCCACACAGATCTCGCAACAACCTTACTCCCGTCTTGGACCCGATGTGGCGCATCGCATTCGCATGTACCTCTGCCTGGTTCCGCAATGTCATGACGACAACAAGCAAGCCGTCGGACGACGACACGCAGCAGCGTACTGCCAGGTGCTCGAATGAAGCCGTCGTCGAGACTACCTCCTATCTTGTTGGGACAACATCCTTCTATCTGCACAGACACCCATCCCCAGTAAGCAGCGAGTCATAAGCGTCTCATGTTCGTTTGCTCGCCGCGCGGTCGTGGTCGCGGACCTTCGTCGCAAACACCACGTTAGGTTAAAGGGATGACGGGGACCAGACGGCTCGCCGCATTGATGCTGACGAAAAGCATGGCAAATACATGCATGCAATAGTGAGTGGACAGGTGCGGTGTGCACTTTCCCTGCTTTCTTGCAAGTACCTCTCTCTGATCAACTTTTTTCGCGGCAATTGGTACCTTCGGTTTCCGTTCTTGCGCTGTCCACTTGCCTCGTTCTTCACTGTCGAAAGTTTCCAAATCAAATCTCTGATCACCTCGCACCTTTTACCTGTTTGGACAACTGCACAACACTGTTCGTCGACACAGCCATCATTGCACCTTTCGCTAGACCTCTCTTTCTTATTTGGCTCCCCTTACCCTGCTTCTTCATGTTGCGCGAAACGTCTATCTCATGATCGAGAAGAGCATCCATGCATGTTGTGCTGCATTTCCTCTGGCACCTCTCGCTCTGTCTCTACGCCTTGGCCAAAAGCGATGCCTCGACCGACCGTGCCACTATCGAAGCTCCTCCTGCGGTTGACCAGGCATGTGATGATGGATCCTATGGATACTACCCTACTCGCGACTACATTACGGAGGTCGACTTGAACGCACCGCGAACAAACTTCATACAATGGAGCCCTGAATGCAACGATGGCTCCTACTACTTCATTACGCCCCGAGGATGGGGCATTGGGAATCCTGGGCCGATGTTGCTCGACGAGCGTGGAAATCTGGTTTGGGCCCAGCACTTCGATAACGATTTTGGTGGACAGGCGTACGATCTCAAGGTCCAGAGATATCAAGGAGAGGAGTTCCTAACGTTCTGGCTGGGCGATGACCGCGTACGAGGCCACGGATCTGGATTTTATTACATGGTGAAGAAGAAGAATTCCACCTGCGGATCATTGCGAAGATGCTAATGAGACTCTAGTTGAATGCTTCATATGAAATTGTTCATCGCGTCGGAGCTGCCAATGGTCTTTCTGCAGACCTGCATGAATTTCTGATTACCCCTGAAGGGACGGCATTGATGACCATGTACGAAGTCGTCGAATATGACTTGTCGGACTTCCCGGACTACCTCCCTGATGAGGAAAGTCTCGGACCGTCGTACATCTGGGATTGCCTCTTCCAAGAAGTCGACATTGAAACCGGCGACCTTGTGTACCAGTGGCGAGCATCCGAACACCTCAACATATCAGCCACGTTCCACGGAATCGGACCAGGAGGTTCCAAGGATGATCCGTTTGACTGGTTCCATATCAACAGTATTGCCAAGGATGAGCTTGGGAACTACTTGATTTCTTCAAGATATTTCCACAGCGTGGTATATGTTGAAGGTAGGACCGGCAAGATTATCTGGTCGTTGGGAGGAAAGAAGAATTACTTCATGGACTTGAGCGGAGGCAACGCCACCAACTTTGCCTGGCAGCACGACGCACGTTTCTTACCTACCGATACTTTCCTTGATCTGTACAGCTCTCCTAAGGAAAAGGATGGCGTTACAACACGGCTGGTGACACTTTTTGACAACGCTGCCGAAGACCAGCACTACGAGTACGGAATGGAGATCTCGCGAGGACTCTTGCTGGAACTCACATATCCTACCGAGAAGCTCGAAGGACCTCCGAGACGACCGAAGAACGAGCCTCGCGATCCCGACTTGAACACTTCAAAAGTCCAAGAGATCAATGGTACATCCACCTCATACACCGTGCGCGTGATACAATCCTTCGAGAACCCACAATCCGTCCGCTCTTCGTCACAAGGCTCGGTGCAGATACTACCACCTTCCTCTCCGGACCAGGACCCTAGGATCCTCGTTGGCTATGGTCTCAACGCCGTTTGGACCGAATTCTCCTCCAACGGCAGTGTTCTCTGCGACGTTCACTACGGTGCTACGACTTCATGGGAGCGCGGTGACATTCAGAGCTATCGCACCTACAAGTTTCCCTGGATCGGACGTCCGAACAAGCCGCCCAAGGTCGAAATTAGTGATGACGATTTTGAGGTATATGTTTCATGGAATGGAGCGACTGAAGTCAAGACTTGGGTCTTGCAATGTTCGGACGAAGCATCTACCGACGAGCGAGATTGGGAAGATGTTGTCAGCGTGCAGAGGAGGGACTTTGAAGAGACGATCACCATTCCTGAGGATGTCGACTCCCGCTATCTCCGCGTCATTGCACTGGAAGCACACGACCGCCGGCTCGGATTTGGCACAAGTGGAATTCTCGATCGGAACAGCACGATCGTGGGTGCACAGCGCTGGAAAGGCGACCTGGCGCAACCGATTACCGTTCCGAAAATGATACACGGCATAACGCCTTTAAGAACGTTGCTTTCGATGGTGTTCATGGCGTTGACGGTGATCGGTACGCTTCACGCATATCGAAGATGCTTGTCGCGGAGGATTGGGATGAATCGGCCGGGTCCGTTGAGGTGGAAACAGGGAAGCAGATATCGGTTGTTGAGTGATGCGTGAGTGAGGACAGATAACAACAAATCACGCATAGAGTATAGAAGAGTGTTCTGACTTCGCTGTCAAGACCGTCAGATCGGTTGTATCAAGAGTGTCCACAATATCATGGTCAGCCTGCAGAGTTGGTCGTGGGCCACCTGCACTCGACGAGTGAGAAAAGATGGCCGCACACCAACCAAGCAGCGGCATCACAGTCGATAGCATCCAGATGGGCTGTGATATATCGCAAAAGCTTGCAGGTCGGAGTTGTCGAACCGGCGTAGGACCTCTCGTTGTGCTGCGTCGACAATTGAAGTGGAATGTAGCCGTTTGAACTGCAAAGTGATCATCAATGGAGAAGTCGGGAAGAAGGTAGGAGCACGACTTGGTAACAATCGACCGTTCCTCAAGTTGAGCTGCTCGTTGATAGGTAAATTATTCATCAGACGTGATGTTAAAGATTGTGTTAGGTTCACATCGTCTCCGCCACGCTTATTGGCCCGAAGGGCCTATATTGCTGAACTGGTTTTTCGACCGGGGTTGGATTAGTTAGCTCACAGTCAAAGTTGAAATGTTTCCATTACGTGCACATTCCCACGTGATTCCGTAGTAGACTCGAGTTGTTTTCTAAAGCCACGCGTCCAGTTTAGAAAACAACTGCATAATACGTAGATGTCTACGAAATTCTACGGCTCTAAACCTTATAGTAGTCCTCTCCCTATTAACTCTTTCCGCAACGTAGCTAGTAAGGTATTCGCATCCTATAACGATTGTCGCGCTAATAAAGCCCGCCGCACTATAAAGCGTCGTCGTAGTAATAATAGTATACCGATTCCTATTACGCGTCTAGCGGATAACTCGAGTCTAGATAAGAAGGCTACTATTCTCGCGAAACTCGTAGCGGTATACCTATAATTCTTTTCTAAAGCGCTATTCCTACCTTAGAAAAGAATGTCCGCCGTACTAACGACTACTTTAGGGAAGCAATACTACTACTAGAGCCGTAAGGTAGGCCTCTATAGCCGAACGACGGTCTACTCTACCGCCCGCTAGCCGCTACGTTCCTTATAAGCGTAATATCCTTCCTTATCCTCCGCCTCCTCCTCCTCTACCGCCTTCGTTACTACTAGATTTACCGGAGGATAAAGACGCTCGAGTAGCTAGAATTGCCGCTAAATAGCTAGAAACACTCTATATAGACCTCTACGAGGACGTATATAAGGTACTACGCGTCTATACTAAGAGTACTAATCTACGTAACCCGGCGGTGTCGGAGAAGGATTAGGAAAGAGTAGTAGCATAGATAAAGGATTTAGATACTAAGCAAACCTACTTTTGCCCTCGATATAAGGAGCGTTAGTTCGATATAAAGGTCGGCAATTCTTTTCTAAGGTGCTATAGCTACTTTAGAACGAAATTAACGCCCTCTAGCTCGATCGCGCTAGCATCTACTAGCGTTACAAAACCGCCGACGCGCGTCTACTAGCTGGCGCGCCTTATCTTATATCCGCTAAGAACTCTATAGATCTAGAGCATGTGCCTACGTAGCTACTAGTGTTGTCTAATATTAAGCAGCTGCTTATTACGCCGATCTATATTAGCATGCATATAGTCTATGTCGATAGTGTATAGTGGAGATATAAGGGACACGTTATAACCTTCGCTCGTAATATGTCTAATATAGTTACTAAGCTACTACGATTACCGGCCTAGTGCAATACTATTCTTATCCGGCTAGAGCAAGATCTAGCCGACCCCAATCGTAGCTAGTTTACTACCTAGTTCCGCAGATCCTTTACTATAAATCGCTTCTATATGTAGATTAGTTCTTTTCTAAAGTGTGCTTGCTACTTTAGAAAAGAATTGCTAATATCCGAACTAGACTTAGCTGGATTACCTAATTTAATACTACCCCGGCTATGCTAATATTAGGATAGATTACGCCGCACTCCTCTCCCTCCCTAAGAATAGAACGGTCCTCGATAAGATCGCGACAGTTAATATTAAGGACAATACTACCCTGCCCGAGGGCGAGGATAGTACTAATATCGAGGGTGTTATAGAGGGTGCTGCCGTACTAAACATACTCCCCGGCGAGACTAAGGCTATAGACTTTCTCTAGGGTAAGCATTCCTTTCTAAAGCGTAGCTCCTGCCTTAGAAAAGAACTCCGTAGAGTAAGACGGACTAAGGAGTCTAACATTCTATAGGATTAAAGCCTAACCCTAAGCATTTTAGAGCCGCAATAGCGTAGCTACGTCTATAGACTCTGCAGTATTCGTAGTAGGACCGTACATCGTAGTAGGCCTATAAGGAACGGATCTTCTCGCTCGCATTTCTATGTCTATTTCCTTAAGGGCTCGTAGATTTCGCCCTTCTACGGTTAAGGAAGGTGCCGCTATTAAGGTAGATCTAGCAT
Source organism: Zymoseptoria crescenta (assembly GCA_026122155.1). Taxonomy (NCBI): domain Eukaryota; kingdom Fungi; phylum Ascomycota; class Dothideomycetes; order Mycosphaerellales; family Mycosphaerellaceae; genus Zymoseptoria; species Zymoseptoria crescenta. Next base: position 14,254 of record JALRMM010000554.1, read on the forward strand.
CTACTTCGATACGATAATAGCCGGTTCGCTCGTTACTAGCGCTTCCGCTATACTATATTTAATACCTAAATGCGTAACGTTAGTAGTAGCCGCTCTCGCTAGGTTATTAATCGCAAGGACGGCTATACGATAACCCTCGACGAGCTACGAGAACACCTCCGTAAGGACACTCGCTAGGCCCAAGCCCTACTAAACCGTGTTGTCCGTAGATCTACGACCGTTAAGGGGATTCGGCCTTTCTAGAATAAGAAGCGGTCGGAGCTAACATTATACGTCTACGCGTTAGGTAGGCATTACTTTAGAAAAGAATGCTAATCCCGCTTCTAGGAAAACCCGCTTTCTTCTTTACCTTTAGCGCGGCTAATATATAGTAGGATAGTTTATATCGACTACTACCTAACTACGAGCGGTAGAAGAATAGTACTAATGCAGAACGGCTTTAGATCGGTCGCAATAACCTCCGTAACTACCTATACGTTACGACTTGGCATTTCCACGACCGGTTTACCTCCTTCTTTAATTAGGTTAGTGTTTTTTTCTATAGTGCTATAGCTACTTTAGAACGAAATTCTTACCCGATCTATAGGTTCTTAAGCTAAAGTTCGGCATCGTTAACTACTAGTTCCGGTACAAGTTTTAAGGCCGCGGTAGCACGCATATCTATAGCTTCGTATAGTGCGATCTACGTGTTATGCCGGAAGCATATAGCGACATCGAGGACGAGACAGATCGCGCCGCCTTTACCGCCTTTTAGAACAAGCATATCGTTACGGTAAATTCTTAGCTAGGTAGGGCTCGCGCCGGTATTAGCACTCGAGGTATATACAACACTACTGCTAATAAGTTAACTAACACCCTTAAGGATCTATCGGACGTCGTAAATCGCGTATAGTAGCACTCGTACGATAGAAGTAAGGTAAGTATGTCTATCGTTCGTTACCTCTATCGCACTACTACTACTACTACTACTACTACTACTACCGCTACGGGATATTTATACCCCCCCTTCTACCTCTTTTTCTTCTCTTCTTCTTCCTATACTAGTAGGGTAAGCGACTTTAGACGGCGGCGGGGCGAGCGACTTTGGACGTATAGTAGCCGCTACCGCCGCCTCCCTCTCTTCTTTTTCCTATACTAGCGGGGCGCGGATTCTTTTCTAAGGTAGGATTCCCTACTTAGAAAAGAAATCCGATCCTATAATCGCGGACTAAGGAGTCTAACATCTCGCTCGTAGGGCTACTACTAACGTCGAGTTAGAGGTACTCCCCCTAATACACCGACTAAGTGCCGGTTCTACTTCCCTCGAGCTACGGGCCCTACGACGACTAACCGTAGCCGTAATCCCTACTACCCTCTATTTAATACTGCCTCGAACGACTATATAATAAACGCGTATTGCCCTACGGTCGCGCTAGCCTAGCGAGCGAATAGTAACATCTCGCCCTATACGTCTACGAAGGCGGTAATTAACTACGTCGGGAAATACGCGACTAAGAACGAGCCTACGACGTTAACGTACTAGTAGATCGCCGGAAGTCTAGCGCCGTTTTTGAATAAGAATCGGGTAGGTAGTTCTTTTCTAAACCGTGTGCCTCGCCTTAGAAAAGAAATCTAACCTATTTAATTTTCTAGCCCGCACTATCGCTAGCTAACAAGACTATTAACCGCTTAATCGCCGAGAGAGACTAGTTAGCATAAGAGGTTTCCCACATCCTCTTCGGCTTACTACTCTTATATAGTAGCCGCGAGGCTATTAGCCTCGACTGTCGCTCTAAGGATTAGCTTATAACCTCCGTCGAGCTCGATAAGGCTAGTAAGGAGGTCTAACGTAGTTAGACTACCCTAGAAAAGTATAAGGCTAGACCTAACGCGCACTAGGATGTTACGCTGTTTACGTTCCTTACTAGCTTTAAGTATAGGAAGGGCAAAACCCCTTAGCCCCGGCCTAACGCTCCTAATCGGATACTCTATTATATACTAAGGTATTCCTTTCTAAAGTGTAGGCAGCACCTTAAAAAGAATTAACTACGTCTTTATAGATACTCCGCGGTATCGACTAGCCCGGATTACGAGAACTTCTACCGTATAAAGATTGTCCTCTACTATCCGTTTCGTACGTACCCTATCCTACCGTACGATAGCTATATAACTTAGGCGGACGCCTACCGCTATTATTAGTAGGAGGAACATAGCTACCCTTTTAACTACATAGATAAGGTTCTCGATAATCGAGACGAGGATAATAAGTTTAAGCCTACCGACTAAGTACCCAAGCGGAGTATCGGCGGCGGCATCGAGTTACGTACTAGGTAGACTATTTATCGGAACCTAGCCGTACGACGTAAGGATCCGGACAACCTTAGTAAGCGGACTAAGGATTAGCTGTACGATTAGGACTTCTATGTTAGCACCTATTAGTAGTAGTAGGACAACGAACTATTACTAGGGTAGGAGCTAGATATTTATTAATCCGGCTAGTAGGAGAGGGCTAAGGGTGCGTATCTAAAGTAGTCGGAGGTGCCCTTCTAATTACTAGAGGTAGTAGATATATTATCTATCGAGCAGCGGCTAGTCTACGACGAGGTTATAAACTACTACAAGTCTAGTATACGTAGTAGCGCTCCTCCGTAGTTGCTATATAATGTCGACGGTCGGGCTAGTACCGGGAAAACATTCCTAATCCAAACCCTATCGGCCTATTTGTAGGTGCGTATTTCTTTTCTAAGGTATATAGACCGCTTTAGAAAAGAACTCCGTAGAGTAAACCGGACTAAGGAGTCTAACGTTGCATTTCTTCTAGGTCCTATTACCGCATACTAGCTCGGTAATTATCCGTGCCGCGCCGACTAGCTCTACTATATACGGTATTAATAGTAGTATACTCTATTCGTTGTTTAAGCTTCCTATTAATTAGTCCTTTGCGAAGCTCCCCTCGGCCCCTACTAGCGACCTATAGCGTCGTCTAAAGGACTATAAGTACCTAATTATCGATAAGAAGAGCATAGTTAGCCTCGCTACCCTCTACTATATCGACCTCCGCCTTAAGTAGGCGTTCCTTAACGATAGGCTATTTAGCGGTACTAGTATCCTTTTGTTCGGTAACTTCTAGCAACTCCCTCCTATTAACGATAGGGCCCTGTTTTCCGACGTGCTAGCACGACTACTAGGAGCTAGCACACCGTCGATAGATAATCTATAGGGCTTTTGGAAGTATCGTGTATTTAATAAGTCTATTAAGTTAACTATATAGTAGCGATAGCGTAGCGGTAGTGCGGAGTTCGCTATAGCTCTTAAAGGTCTTCGCAATACGGAGGTTATATCCGAGTATTGGAGCACGTTGTCTACTCGTTACAAGGTCCGTATCCCCGCAATTCTTTTCTAAGCTAGCTTTACTACTTTAGAAATTAACCCCTACTATACTTAGCGTGCTAAATCTCCACCTCTATAGTTAAATTTCAATCCTCTACACCCCGTTTATCGCTAGTTCGAGAACGCGATCCGCCTATATAGCACTAACGTAGATGCCGATACCTATAACCTTACTCGTATACGCGATAGCGGGTAGCCCGTATTCTCGTGCATTGCCTCTAATAGTTATACTATCGCTGCTATAGAGGTGCCTACCCCCAAGGCTAGCTACCTTAAGAACTGTGTTAATATAAGCATTAGTTGCAAACTAATAATCCTATAGAACCTCTAGACCGAGCGTAGTATTGTTAATAGCACCGAGTGCCGCCTATATAATGTCGCGTAGAAAGTAGGCTCCACGCTAATAGCGGATCCTCCTAACTAGCCGTATTACCTTCTCGTCGCCGTCCCTAGGTCGCGCTACGATAGACTATATGTCGAGGAGTACTCGTTTCGTAGTAAACGGTATGCCGTAGTTCCTATCTTTCGATCTTAAGTAGGGCGATAATTCTTTTCTATAGTGCGAATTGCACTTTAGAAAGAAATTCCAGTCCTACTAACAGTCGTTCGAATAGAGAACCTTCTTCTATAAAGGCGAAACCCGTACCCGTACGTAGTTCCCCGTTCGACTCGTATACGCTATTACCGTCTATAAGGCATAGGGCATAACCCTTCCGTAGGTCGTCCTTAACATCTCTAATAGCCGGAAGAACGTACCTCTATTCTACGTCGCGATATCGCGTGTTAAGAAGCTAGATAATCTATTATTTAAGGACACCTTTAATTTAGAGAGGCTATAGGCTAGACCTAGCACTCTCGATACTATACAGACGGCCGACTAGAATAGGCGACTAGCATAGCGAGTAACGATTATAGGAGCATATCGCGGTACTAGTAGACGGAGCTAGCCGTTAGCTAATAACGCCGCCGTACGAGCTCCTCGAGCATTGTTTTAATCTCTACTCGATTCTTTTCTAAGGTAGTAGTCGCACTTTAGGAAACAATTAGACGGAGGATAAGCGGTTACTTTTAGAGTTAGAGATTACGAGGTAGAAGTATAATAAGAGGGTAGAACGATAGATTCTTCGTCCGTCTTATAGCCCGAAGGCAAGCGTTTCGCTATTATTCTATATTAGTACGGTCTTACATCGCTATAAAGCAAGGTTCGAATGCCGCCGGCCTAGCCTACCGGGCCCTAAACATAACCGCCTACGGGTAGGTTCCTCTATAGGTAGTTACTATAGGTCGTGTTAACCCTATACGCGCGCGAGTTAGCTTAGGTTCTTTTCTAAGCAGCGACTACTACTTTAGAAAGGAAAGGAAGGAGGAGAGACTTACCTAGAACCCGGCGGTAGTACAAAACAACAAGCGGCCTAGCCGGCTACTAGGTACGGTCCGTACGCCGGCGTATACTAGACGCTAAGTTCCTAGCGGCGCCTAACGTATATAATACGGCGGCGTACGGCGTCCGTAGCCTAGCGCTAGTAGGCAATAGTATACGACTACTATACGCGCGCGAGTTAGCTTGGATTCTTTTCTAAGTAGCAACTACTACTTTAGAAAGGAAAGGAAGGGGGAGAGACTTACCTAGTAATCCGTTACTATCGGGCGACGGTACTCGAAAGTACCGCTTCCGAGTAGGTAGCTAACTAGGCGGGTAGCGGCGACGGCACTATATTAATACCTAGGTTAGCAATTATTTTCTAAGTAGCGCTAGCTACTTAAGAAAGGAATTACCTACCCGGCTCCGTTGTCTTCGTCGTTATTATTATCGTTATTATCGGCGGCGGCGGGGAGGGGAAAGCTATAGGGGTAGGTTAGTAATTGTTTTCTTAGTAGTAATTATTACTTAAGAAAAGAATTGCTTACCCGGCATTATTATCGTCGTCGTTATCGTCTACGGGACTACGTAACCTATTAGTTACTGTTCCTATATCGGCTCGCTCGCTCCTTTATAGTATGTTAGCTATATAGCTCTTAAGTCTTTCTTAGTCTCTCTCTCTTCTTAGGTATACTTACGTAGGGTTATAGGCTAGCGGAGTAGGAGTAGGAGTAGGTATAGGGGCCGGGAGGCGGGGGGGAGGTAGTACCGTAGTAGCGGTACGACGGGCGGCGCTATTATATATTAGTAAATTAGCTTCTAAAGTGCGATATATAGTTTAGAAAACAACTAGCTAGATAGATAACTTACTTACGGGTAGTAGTAAAAGCGAAGCCGCTTTTAAACTAACAAATCTCTATATATATAGTTAGATGCTATATTACAAGGCGGAGCTAATCGATCTTACGCTCGGCGGCGCGTTACTATATAATAGTAGCGTCTTCGAAGAAAATATGCTATATATAGTATTAGATACTATTTACTACTATACTACCGATATTACTTATAGCTCGCGAGAGCGAGCGGCGCGACGGAGGGCTACCTATAGTAGCGGA
>JALRMM010000555.1:0-20085 GCA_026122155.1 Zymoseptoria crescenta
TTATCCTAAAATTTGCGGTGAACCTAGTAAAGCCGCACCTAAATTCCAACTTAGGTTTCTAAAACCTAACCTAGCCTAACCGCACCGTTATAAGGTCTATCGATACTTAAGGGTAGATAACGAATAAAAAGAAGCGTAGACTAGATAAGTTTTTACTATAAACGACTCTACGTATATACGATAAATTAGCTAGTAGCCCGAAGAAGTCTAGAGGACTTTCGGTGCTTTACTATACGTGAATTACGCGTAAAATGCGCGCTAATAGAAAGTTATAGCCTAGATAAATTGTCGAATTAGCTAGATAGGTTATTTACACCGTAATACGATAGCTATAATAGAACTAATTAGCTAGAATCGATGCTAGTACCCTTCTTAAGGGCCTCGTAAGTCGTTTAGTCTATTTCGAGATCGTCGTCGCCGTCGCCCTTAGCCCTCCCTCTATATTTAATAGTAATATAGTTAGAATTCCGAAAATCCGACTATACGGCCGTAATCGTAGGTGTTATCTTACCCCTCGCGATCTAATCTACGGATACCTACTTATTGTTTATGTTTCGTCGATTTCGTATACGGCTAGCTATCTACTAAGCCGACGCTAGGCTAGGTAAGGTAGCTTCGCGAATTATTAATATCTTAATAACACGACGTCGCACATTAATTCTAACTACGCTATTCGACTCGCAATCGACTACTCTATTAGATCTAGGTGTGAAACTACTATATATACGTTATATAGTAATTTCGATGTTTACCTCGATTAGCTAGTAACCCAATCCAGCCGTTTTTTATCAGACCGCTAGGCAGCGCGAGAAAAGCCGCTAACAAAAGTTACGCTAATCCGGATTCGTATACTAACAGAAAGTCAAGCCACGTGATAATAGAAAGTGCTTCGGCAATTTCGAGCAATGTCCAGCGGGATGAAACGGAGACAGATTCTCGCATTGGTTTCGACTTCCCTATGCGACCCCATCAACTTTGACCCGCCGCCCGAGACCAACGATGACTATTGGGCATGTACTCCTTCCTCCTGTTCGTGTGCTCAGCTCTGACCTTGGGATGGTTTCCCTGCAGACCTGTAGTGGTCTTAACACCCCAACGAACAAGTACCCTACCGGAGCATGTGTCAATAATAACCATATTCCCGATGCGCCCGACGGTCTGATTACTCCTTGCCATGAGGTACGTGACCTGTCCTACAGCACGGTGTTAGTGTATCAGCTGACTCTTTTATGAATCTCGATCTCGGTCTTTGCTAACGTCTCAGCGATGCATCGGTGGCCGTCGTAGCCAAATCCGAGGTTTTGCGCCGGGTCCATTCCGGACCCGCAAGCTGCAATGATGCCCTCGCCGGCTTTGATGATCTGATGGCAGGTGGTCAGTCGATATATGCCGAGTGATCACACGCATGACATGGATCCTTCCACTCACTTGGTCGCCATACTGGACTGGACGTCGACTTTGGCAACTCGGCGTGTTGCCTTCGCTGATCCTTGATGGTAGCGGCAGAGCTCTTCCACGAACTTTGGCATCGTCGAAGGATCGTGGACAACGAATGAGAGCTGTTCAGGATGCTGAAGAGCGGTGATCAAGCCTAACGTGGTCATGTTGACCATTGTGGCATTACCAGCTACTAGAAGTAAGAATATCACTTGGACAGCGTCTGCCTTGCTGAGATGACCTGGCTTGATCTAAGGACAATGTAAGCTGGAGTTGAATGTGGATCAACCGCACATGATCGGCATTACCCGCTCTTGTGCCAACGTTGAGATCAGGTCATTGCTCGGTTCCTTCACCCGCTTCGCCACAAGACCGCGGAGGTAGTCCAGCAATGTGCCGTTTGTGGTAGAGGCTTCTGTCGCTGTGGCTGAACCGTTGGATCGGATCCTGTTCCCTGTCAGTACAATGTCTAGGTCATCTCTCTTGACTTTCTCACCCAATCTGCTTGGTTAAAGACTCCAGATCTTCAAGAGGAACGCCGAGCATACTGTAGACGGTCTGTTCAATTGGTCAGCATATCTAGACCGCCACTTCGACAGACGGCAAGATCACGTAGGAAGGCAGCGGCAGCGCGTATTCTTCCACGAAGTCGACCGGACCGTTTGGTCCTCTTAAGTTGCGATGAGCTTGTCGATCAAATCATCGGCAGTCGCCCGGATAATGGCGCCCCATTCGTAAGTTACTGCCACTACGCGGATTTCAGTTATTTGCGGTTAGGAGCGTAGAGACTATCTGCTCTACGTACGCCGGCTGTCTACTCTACGTACGCCGGCTGTTGTACTATATAAGCTATAAAGTACTAGGACATAAAATTAGGAATATGGTATTTATATAGGTAACGAGTAGATCGATATATTCGTATTGTTATCGTATGTCGTATATCGTTATTATAGTCGTTATTGCCGCTCGGATTCTCTAAGAATATTTCGAGTACGCTATACGTATATTATAGTCCGAGTCTATCGCCTCCGAAGGACCGAAGACATACAATAAACAAAGACATACGATAAGCGATAAAGATAAAGGTATTTAAAGACTGTTCCTTTAATAGGCTACTTACTACTTGTTAGTTTACTACTTAGCTTTATGCCGTTGTTTCCTCGACTTTATAGTAAGTACTTTATGTATACAGACCCTATAGAATCCTATACGTAATACTCGAATTGCTAATTTAGAGGTAGTGGCAGTAACTTACGTATGGTACACCATCGGATCTGCGGCTTCAAGCTCTCCACACTCTCATTGGAGAAGACAGATTCTCCCATACTTCTTTGGTTCATATGGTCGGGCGGGTCCAGGTCGACGAACGTCGCTTTGTTTTTCGCGGCCGCCTTGCCGCCTGCGCTCATCTCTGGAAAGCCGGGCAAGCGGCGGTGCTCGGACAATCGGTTCGTCGGTCAAGACTTTGATGATGTCGCGGTGCTTGGTGATGAGGTAAGGACAACTGCCGTCCCCGAGCTTGACTCTCGAAATGGGGCTTGCGTTACGGAGAGCCGCGTACTCGGGGGCTGGTTGGACATCGGAATGCGATGGAAAAGGTATTCAGGTGCTGTCAGGGACGCTGGATCGGAAGGAGGACACACATCCTCGGATGATATGCTCGTCATGTTGGTACATGCTGACGCTTCGGCCTGGCGGTCAAATTTGGACAATCGTGCTTATTTCGCAGCGCAGCGTGCCGACGTCTCGTTTCAGATTGGTCACGACGATCGGAGAGAAGCATTCGCACAACAGAGGGAGGTGCCAATATACTTGTAGCCTTCTCCAACAGCTTCATCCGCACCGTAAGCTTATATGTGCGAGACACATGCGTCGTCAGCTCCTCACGCATATGCACTGTCAGCTCGTGTCGTAAGGCACGATTGCCATGTCGGACAAGTACCCATAGGTATCTTGTAGCCTGTTGTGATCGATTCATGCCCGCCACGATCCTGCAAATCAACAGCATGGCTCCAGCGCTGCGTTACGGCACTGCGGGATGTCTGGCTGAAGGCTATGCTTGCCATTGGCGATCGATGACTGCAAAGCGCATTGAAGCGGCATCTGGATTACAATTGCTATGTCCCTGTCGACCTCCGGTACGCTTTCAAAACAATACCACTCGGACCTCTTCTCGGGTGGGCTCAGACGGGAAAGCCTTCAGGCATCGCTCAGCGAAGGAGATGGTACCTTGCCGACGTTCTCCACTTTGCTCTGGCCGCTTGCACCTGACTTCTCGTCTTGGGACGTCAATCTTTTCCGTCCTCCTGGGCCCCGAATATTTCTGGCTACATATCTCGAGGTGCGCTTCACCAATCCAGTCGTGGGTGGCATGCAGGCACAGATCCTAGACGGTGGCAGTCAGCGTTGATTCGACTTGGCTCAAGTCTATTAACACGTACATGCTAGCGTAGACCTCGACCGCGCACCAGACGACGAAGGTGTTCCAGGTCCATGTAGGATTTCGAATTGCAGGCAAGTCGTGTACATGGTAGAGTCGAACGATGGTGACAGCCGTCACGACGAATCCGACGAGGAAGCACAACGTGACGCTAAAGGAGGATTAGTTCAGGACAACGACGCATGCAGAACGGTCGATAACATACCCGATCTTCTGTCGTAGCGACACGTTCAGTTTGAGAAGTCGTGGAATTGGGAGCAGAATGACCACAATGTCCAAGGCGGCGTTGATGGACCCCACGGCGTAGGCGCTAGCAATGCGGTCTACGCAGGCCCCATTCGCTTCGCCGGTCTGGCGCCATGCTAGACAAAGAGGTCAGCTAGGTGACTCTGATCGAAGTGAGAATCCTGGTAAGAATCGCAGCGACCTACCCAGTGAAATCGGATGGCAAGCGAAAATGTTGGCGAGGACACAGGAAAGGCCAGCAAGAAACAGGAAAATTCCCACGGATTTGCATAGTATTCGGAATTGGCGATAGTCGGCGTCGGCGGCTGGGAAGATCCGGAGGTAAAGGAGGACGAGAGACAACTTGGTAAAGAAGGCGCAAAACACGTAGAGTGGTTGCATCCAAAAGAAGATCTTCGCAATCCAGTCAGTAAGTGACAGTAGGGTAAGCAGCGTCGATTCGACCGGGTGACCAACCTTGGCCCAACGCACAACATCGTGGATAGGAATCGTCCATATATCTCGGCCGAACCCGTAAGTCGCCGACAAGTTTCCACAGATCGTCATGGCCAAGACCGGAATGTAGACGAGAGAAATGACATCTGCCATTCAGCTGATTAGTCGAGGCTTCGCCGACGGGTATGGACACTTACAATCGTCCCACCAGTAGCCAGCACCGCCCCAGCGTCGCCAACGAGCAGCTACGCGAGCCAAGAGGAAAAACGTCGCCAGGCCAAACAGCGCATTGACAAGATTCCTCGTCTGCGGTCCTACGTCGCGATCCCGTTCCCAGCCGCAGCTCTCTGCCTGGAAATGAAGACCCTGGAGAGATTCTTCGAGTCCGTCGCAGTCGCGGGAAACACAGGCGAAGAGAGCGTCGGCGACGGGCCCTGTATGCGCGCAGTAACAAGGATCTGTCGGCGCGCAGTTAAGACTTGGGTAAACCATAACAGCGCAATTTATGACGCATTGCGGGAGCTCGGCAGCGGCGGTCAGGTTGACGTTGGCTTGCGCTCGCGCCTGCGGAATGGCTCCTATGGCCAATGCGAGGAAGAAGATTCTCATGGTGGGCCGGGATTTGGGGTGAAGCAACGCGAGGGCCGATGTCGCGGGATCGATATCGCATGCGTATGGCAGAAGAGGCAGCGGAGAGCGGACTTATACCTGGAGGTAGTGAAGAAGGACGTCGTGAACATCCGACTCATGGGCACTGGGCTATCAGTGCACAGTGCAGTGAATGTGATGCGGTCGATGATCGTCGTTCTGCGAGCCGGGAACCTGCACGGCCTAAACCCCTCCGCGGATTATCGTGCAGCAGAAGCTTCAGGGACAACTGATCGCTCGCAGCGAGTCTTCAGCCAATGCCGTGGCTCGCAGCATATTAGCATGTCCAGCAAGAGAGGAATCGCAGGTTTCGTGAAGATGCTGCATTGACAGCGTCGTACATCGGTTCGTCACTTCCTTAGTAGTCGCTGGAGCAAGGTCCCCTCTCCCTTCACATCTTGCTCTGCGGGCTGGTACCGAGAACTGGGCTTATCACACCCTTGTCACGTTGGATTGATGATGATCCTCCTAGTGAAGTCATCAGCCATACACGGAGCTGCGATCAGCGGCTAGTCGTGACTGGCCAGTAGCGAAGCATTCAGGAGCGAACAACCAGATAACTTGGCGATTCCCGCCCCAAGAGTCGCATTGATTGAGTTCCGGCAGTGTTCCTCTTGTGATGGCTGCCGGACACGACAAGTGCAGCCCCTTCGGCAGATGCTGCGATTGGCTTCGCGAGAAACACAGTCTTGTGCCAACGGTTTCAAAGGGCGATGCCGCTCGAGAAAGCAGGCAGTAGCTTGTGGTCATCAGCACCAAAAGGGAGTATCGCATGCAAGTCCAGTGACTACGCTGCATTATATGCTTGACTTGAAAGAGATGTCGTTGTCGCCGGGAAAAGGCGGGATGGGCCGCAAGCTCCCTGAGATGCCTCAGGCACCAACGTGCGAACGGTCAAGGGGGTTGGTCGGTATCCCTTTGCTCCTATATCGGTTATTTCCGATAATATCCGGTGAACTTAGCGCGACGGCTGCCCCATGTTAGTGCCAAACCCTTACCTATTTTTGGTAGTAAAAAGGTAGCTAAGTGGGGTATGCGTCTACCTCGATCGAGGGAGGTTTTTATACCTTACTATCGCTCGAAATCGTATATATAGCTATAATTATAGCTCCACCGGTAGTAAAGCAAGAGGTAAGGATGCTAGGTGTTGTATATTAGCGCTCTTGCTAATTGCATATAAAGATTAGTAACAGTAAGGAAGAAACTAATACCTCTAGCCTATATAGTAATCTTAATATACTACTAGTAGTAGACTCGTTGTCCGTAGAGCTACTACTACCTTCTAACCGCTCTACTATTGTCGACAACACCGCTATTACTAGTCTATTAGTGTATTTATTATCGCCTCTTCCGCTACTACTACTACTATAGCCGTCGTTACCGCTAGTACTAGTACCTATAGTAGCTCTTAGAGTAGAAGTCGTCGAAAGGGCCGGAGCGGCTAAGGGTAGTAGAGTTTTAGAGGCTCGTATCGCGGCTATAGAGGCGGAGTTAAGGGCATTACGTAAGGAGCTAAAAGCGGTACGATTAGTAATAATATAGGTGCTTAAGAAGGTGTCTAGTTTAAGGTAGAAGCGGTTGTTATTAGCTAAGCGAGGATGTTAGCCTTATTAGCAATTAAATGCTATATTAGACGACATAACGTATAGAGCGGATACCTTAGTCTATAACTTACGTAATATCCCTAAGCCTTATACCTTCTACGCTTTAACTTTATACTCGTAGAAGCCTATCTATAAAGGAAGCAATCTATGCTATTAGCTCGGTAGAAGGTAGTGTAATCCAGCGTAATTTGAAGCCGGTTTGTATTATAAGGAAGTAATTCGCTCTTCTCAAATTAATGCCGCCGTAGACGCCTTATAACCTTACTAAGGGTATTACTACTCGTAAATCTACCCGTCTCTTTATTACGCTGCTCTCCCTCGTTTAGTATAGTTTCCTCCTATTAGCGGAGAAGTTTATACCGTTCTTCTAGGACGAGCTATGTAGTAAGGTTAATATAGAAGTCTTGTTATATAGTAAGGATCGGATCCTTCGTATAGTAGTAAGAGTCTCTATAAAGGATAAAGGCGTTAATTACGGCTACGTCGAGAAGGAAGTAGAAGAGGGTATACTATAGCTTGTTCGCTCTATACTAAGTGGAACAATAGCTCCTTAACTAGTCGTGAATATTAACGCCGCCTATATTATCGTTATAGTAAGCTACTACAAGCGGTACGAGTTTATACTCTCGTAGATTCGTCTAGTACGGACGTATATGCTCTCGAATAAAGGGATTAACTAGCTATAGCTTCCTCCGTAGTCGATTCTCGCGCTCGTTAATAGTATATCCGGTCGTAAGGAACTATACGAGCTAGCGATCCTACTAGAGCACTACTAACACGTTATAGAGTAGTTAGTAAAGGATCGAATCGAAGGGAAAGTTCGTTGTTTTACGTACGAGCTTTACTAGCTTAGTTACCCCCTTCTTAGTACGCCTAAATAACGCTCCTTACTATAGCTACGATTTCGAGTTGTTTCTAATAGTGCCGGTTATAGCGATACTATATATATATAAAACGGCATAGAGCGGTATATTACTAAATAGGTTATCTATATAGATATAGAAGAACTTGCCTTAGTTAATAGCCTATTATAGGACGTATAATATAAGGTATATTACCGCCCTCGAACGCGGAGCTAGCTCCTTAGTAAGGTTAATAGTTTCGTCCGGATTAGGAAGGAGCGACTAAGGGGTCGGAGGGGTTATATTTACTATAGGAGTAGCCGTCGCTTCTAAGTTAACTCGTCTTTTCGACTTCTCGTCCTTCTTCTTCCGCTTCTTAACCTCTATCCTTACCTCTATAACCGTTATCTTACGCGGTACGACTATATTAGTAATCGATTCGCTAAGATCCTTATACCCTAGCTTCTTATTAGGTAAGAAATACGTCTAGCTAAGTAGGTATCTACGCTTATAGAGAGCGAGGATATAGTATCTAATTAGCGTTAGCTTACTACGTATATTAACGATATAGAAGGAGCAGCCGGTAAATCGGATAATAATCTCGTTAAGACTAACTCTCGTACTAGGCGTTAACTAGTCTATAAACTTCTTCTATAGATAATTAGATAACTACCTTATCTACGCCTATAGCGGTAAACCCTTACCTACTAGCGTCGTTGCCGGATCCTCGAGATATAGAGCCGCCTTAATCTACTAGAAGCGGTAACTCGACATACTGCTTTCTATTACGATAGTATGCTCTAGCTACTAAGTCTCGAACTTCTAGTAGTCCTTCTTATTAGCTATTTAGATAGCTAACATATAGATAACTAGGCTATACTATACCTTTATCTTAGTAGCAGTTACCGGCTTAAAGACATTACTATAAACACGAGTACGGCTATTAGTATGCTTATTCCACTTTAGCTTAGAAGTAGCATACATATTAGTATATCTAGCTATACGTTCGAAAACTAACTAATCGAAGAACACTTTAAAGAAGGCTAATAGCACTTCCTTATTACCTAAGTCCTTACGACTAACTATTAGTATAGGCTTTATAACACATTTATAGATTATACTAGTAAGCGGCTTATATATATTATAGCGCGGCTCGATATCTACTAGCTTATAGAGTCTATAATCTACGTTATTAACGCGACTAACATTACTACCTTCCGGCTCTTTAAGAGGCACTCGCTCCGACCGCTCCTTAATGTCTATATTAACGAGCGTACGCGTACTATCGAATTTACTACGCTCTTCCTTACTAGAGTTACTACCGGATGCCTTCTCGAAAGCCTCCTTATCTAATAACTCCGCTAAGTCGTCCGAATTACTACTACTGCCCTTATTGGGGTTATAATACACTATATTATCTATTAAAAGAGCCGGAAGAAGGTTAGGTAACTATGCGATTATTGTAGCTATTTAATAAGAGATAAGAGAAGGGTTTTTATAATAGCAATAGACGATTTTAGCCAAAAGAGGTGTATATAGAGGCAGAGAGGTAAGAGCAACACACGCGGGAGAGAGTGGGATAACCCTGGCTTTCACTATACTGATCTTGGTGTAGCGCTGCTAATAGCGCCCGTTTTATCCCAGAAGCTGCATGAACGCATCCCCACCGGGCGAGTTTTTAAAGGGATGGAGGAACGGTAGGTCGAGTAAACATGGTTCCCTCGTATATATCGAGGAGTTACTGAAGGACAACCGTCGGCTAAAGCACTTCAGAAGCCTCGTTTTAAACAACTGGTTAACGATACCAAAGCGATCGAGCGATGTTCTCGGTTCGCCCGATTGTCACTTCTATTCCAGATGGCATGGGTTCGGAGCGCATTTATAAGGAGGATATATGTCCTTCGAACTCCCTCTTCCCCTTCACACAAGTCTCTAGCCGTGATCTCGCTGATACATGCGCTGGAGTACAAACCTCCAGCCTGGTCTACACCATCTGGACCTGGCCACTCCTCAACGACCCAAAATGCAGCTCGCGACGATTCTTCTCGCTATCACCACGGCTGTTGGCGCCCCCCTGGGCCGAGTGCACGGCACATGCGCAGGATGGAAATCCGAGGCCATTCTTTTCACAGTCTGTGAGAATCTGCACGGCCGAAAGGTAAGAGCGCTACGGCTGTACAAGAGAAGGGCAGTCATCGCTGACGCATTCCATCGATGCAGCTCAACGGCGACTATGATTGCTGCTTCCCTGGCCAGGACGTAGCAACCTGGCTCAACGAGTGCAAAAGAGCCGGTGGAGAGGGGGGATTGAAGCCCATACCGGGAACCCTGATCGCGGAGTCCTGTTGAACACGACGAGCTTGGGACTTGGTGAGCGTCGCTGAGGGTGGGTGCTGGAAACTCGGCGCTTGAGTGCCATCCAGGTCGTGCGAAAGGCGGGTGACTTGAGATGTGGTTCGTCACACACGGGGACCTGGGGTTGTTCTACCAGCATCATGCTTGCTTATATGGTCAGTATTTAAAATCGTTCGACCCCTCCTGTCGCTCTGAAGCTTGACGCATGGGCTCCCGGCATACAAAACAGCCACGTGTCTGTGGTTACACCGTTGCCTCCTTGCAAGTCACAACTTCCTGAATGGCCAGGGAAGTTTCGAGACCATCGTCCAGCAAATATCAATGCTCCTCACCGCATTCAGTATCACCCGAAGTGACACCGACGGACGACTAAATTCGTGACGGAGCGCGAATATCCGCCTGTCGGTTGCGAGAGCACGGACGCTGGCAGTTCGTGCAGACCAGATCCAAAGAAGACATGCGAGTACCCGGGTGCTTAGCTAGCCCCGCCCGCAGAAGGATCAGCACATTTTCCGACGTTCAATGTTGGAATGTCGGGTGAACATCAAATGAGCCAGTTGCTGGAGGCGTCATGGTCGGATAAATTGACCGCGAAGGTGGCGGTCGAGTGGCGGGCAAACACAAGCAGTATGGTAATGACTCCGAAGCTGCTTATTGGAGAGCAGAGAAGCCGCTCGGCGGATCTTTGGGTCGAGCTCTCCATCCAGCGCTTTACGCTCCCGTTCACTCAGTCGGATTAGGACAGGTGCGGCCTCCCAATAGGACCTGCGGAGCGCACACTTGCGCTTGTGGACCCATTGTTCAAATGTTACCTGGTCTGGACGATCGGCGTGGATCTATAGAGTCCGAACTGTCTGCGACAAGACCGGATGTGCAGCTACTCCTTTGCACGCCTCGAGACTCTGCCGGTTCATGAAGACGACTTGCTCGGTGAAGAGATGCGCATCCGCAACCCGCCGAAGTCGCCGACTTGTCAGCCGTAGGTTCTTGATCTCCGGTGTTCCGCAGCCCTCATAGATGATGAGATCGAGGAGTTCGGTCGGGAGGCCGTCCATGGCGGATTGGATGCAGGGCTCGGGCGATGATCTGATAGATGTCGACTGCGGGAACGAGAATGCATCGGAGACCGTTGAAGGGAGCGGCGTCAATGTGAAGGCAGATCCTGTGTTGAGCAAATGAAAAGACAGCCGGATTGATGGCGCAGGAAAGACTCCACGACACGCAATCTTGGCGTAGTTCTACACTGCCGCCTTGCTCACCCCTGTCCTGCCAGGTCCCCTCATCTCTGGACCGTTCCCGACGGACATCGTCAACTTATTCCATAGCACAATTCGCAATGATAGCAAGTGGCAAAAAGTGTGTGTGCAGAGGTAGATCGATCGTAGTCGACATATTGATATAAGACGGAGAGGTCAGCAACGAGCCAAGCGAGGTCTAGAACGAGTCGATACAATCAGACAGTTCTGATATTGAGCACGTACGACCACAGATAGATGAACAGTCGGCTTCCCGTCCGATCAGCAATGACAACCACGTCGTTTGCTTGCGTATCTACTAACACCATCGAAGGAAGCCTCGCGGCTCTGGCCTGATTTGCTCGTAGACACTTGCACTGCGTCAAAACAGCATGCGGGCCATCTTAAGCTCTCTCCACCGACACGACAAACATCGGCTGTTTTGGTGCTACTCTGGCGAAAGGAGGAGGGAGGAGTCCGCGGTGAATGGTGGATCGAGGATTGGTTTGGGGTCAATCGTGGAGAAGATGTCTCATTCGTTCAATTTCCATTCTTCGGGAGGAAGTGGGATTTGCCTTTCTTGGATCTGTTATGCATTCTGTTGAAGGGTCCCTCGTGGCCCGAGAGCAGATACATACATTTGTTGCGTCGGACTGGGACTCGACTGGGTCTTGGTTCTTGATACCTCATGTAGATCATGTCAAACCTACTTGGGTGGTCTCATATTGGTGCCTTCAATGTGATATCGGTTCCCGTTCCATGTCCAGTGCAGACAGGTTCAAGGTCAAGGTGGTGACTGCAATGGGCGGAACGTATCACAGGCACCCTCGTAAGCAAGAAAGACAGGAGAATCATGACCGGCGTCGAATCATATCAGCAATTGCAGCCGTGGACAAAAGCCCTTCCGATACAACTTTCCGACGGCATCGCGAGCAAGAACCCGCTTATGGGCGGCATCTGGATCTGTATACTCGTGCTTGTAGGCGAGGACAGCAATTGATCGTTGAAGGGACACACATCGGATTGAGTCGATTCTGAGGAACAGCGCATGCATTGGTGTTGTTGTCTAAGAAGGAAAGGAAGAAAGAAGGAACTATATAGGGAGTGCGGGTTAGGTGCCTGAGGCAGATCAGGTGCCTGAGGCAGATATGAACCGTTCACTTCAACTGATTGCTCTCCGAGTTCGGAACGAATTGATATACTTGAAGACTCCCATCGATGACACGCGCGGATGTACGCCCCTGATCATATCGCCAACCAAGATACAAAAGGAAGGAAGGTATCCTCCCATCAACGGCAGTCGGATTGTGGGCCATAACCATGTCCTCGACTTGGGAAACGAATGGATGTGTCGTCCTACCATGGGAGCGGACAGCGATCGGATCAGTCGCCGCGCGTTTGGTGCGGTGAGACGATCAGTAGCAACCTTTGGGGTTGCTGCGGTCCGGGTACACGCCGCCGTACCAGCATCCGTACTGGAACATGGTGAGTGATGCACAAAGCGCTCGGAACTGGCGGAGCACTTACCTCAGGGCAGGCGCCGCATGCCTCCCCCCAGTCGGCGAGCGTGGGTGCGGCCATCTGGGGACCGGTCAGCTTCGAGGAGAGTGGGTGTGGCCTGGTGCTTGACGTACCATGGCGAGCATTGCTGCCACAAAGTGCTTAGTGATGATGACAGGGACGAAGTCGTGTCGCGGCTGTGGAGGACATGTAGATGGATGAATGCTATGTCCCGACCTGCCGACTAACCGTCATCGTTATAGGGCGGGACGTCCTTTTGCGAGACGGGAGTCGAAGGAACTCACGGTGGGAAGCGGCCTGTGTGGGAGCCACTTGAGTAGCTATCATCGTCAAAGCATCACGAATATTGGAAATTGAGGCGAGCGAGGAAGGCGATTGCAGTTTAGCGATTGAGACTCCTCGTCTTGTAGAACGGACACACTGCATCTGTACACAAGATGCCCACGTCTCGTGCCACCGCCCAGTCATCCCCCTTCCACATTCCGCTCATCCCCCCCTCCTTCTCTCTCCTAGACATTGTGGTACGTAGGGGTCATATCGAAAGCCTTCGGGCCGTTGGCGAAGTCGTCGTAGGTAGCAATCTTGACGGCCTGCCAAGTCTGCAAAACATCGCCGTTCCTGCATCAAGTCATTAGTCATCAGTCGCTGCAATACCACAGATCGCACGAAACACAAGGAGACCTACCCAACGAAGAACTTGACCTCGACCAGCAACTCATTGTCCTGCATCTCCCCTCCATTCGGGTCGTACTTGAGGTACGCATTCACCTCCTGCACGACCTGATCGGCGTGTCCGGGTTCGATGTAGCACTTGCGCTGGTTAATGTCGCCCGGGAGGGACTGCGCCCTGCATTGGGCTTCGAAACCCGGGAGTCTGCTGTTCTTGGCGCCGGCGATGTTGAAGAGGTAGGAGCACTCTTGGCTAGTCTGGCTGTTGCGGCAGTTGGCTTGCAGGTCGGTGACGTGCCAGACGTCGGAGGCGACTCGGTGCTCGTGGGGGGCGGCGGCGGCGAGGGCCGTGAGGGCCGTGAGGATGGAGAGCGTTGTGAACTGCATCTTGGCGTGTTGGAGGACGGGTGATGGAACAGATTGGAAGGGCAGGTTGAACTTGGCGATGAAGATCGAGAACCACCGCAGAGGGAGCGGTGCTTTATACCCCTTTCACGCGTGGTCTATGAGAAACGAGACCCACGGAGTATTTCCATATTCCCCACCCTCCTCGTATCTTTGCCAGCATCGATGCTAGCAAAGAGGGCCCATATCGAGCACAAGTTGCTAAAAATAAAGCCCCACCCCCATGTGAACTGTTTCATCAACATCCCGGCACTTTCGCCGCTGAGATTCGGCGATCCAGACATGGATGACCTGCTGATCGAACGCAAGCACCAGCCACAGCCACGGAAAAACAAAATGGCTCCCCCGGTAGACGAGAATGGAGTCGTCCTTCTACCTAACTGGAATCTGCAATTTTGATTCCCTTGTCCAGTCCTGGACCAATGAATGTCTCAGCATCCACAGATGCGTCTACAACGCCAACATCCCCGACAACCAGATGCCCTTGATTCGTACCATCGGTTTCCGCCGCGCAAATTGATCGACAGTCGTCATCTTGCTTGATCCCAGCACGGCACGCTCGCGATGACACTCCAACTGGCGGTCTGGCCATCTGACGCACCGCACGGTTCAGTGTTGGCCTTTGCTTGGCATCCCAGTTCCCAAACATTCGGACGATGGCGGATGGGGAGGACCCTCGTATCGATCAGCTTCCGTGAATAGAATGGCCTCGTGGATCAGCGCCCGCAAGTTCCCCCACCGAACCCGTCTTCCTCCTCGAGCTCCTGCGAGCCAGCAAAGCTTCATGCGGCGGACACTGACGACACTCACTCTCGCAAGCAGACTACCTCTGCAAGTCCACGGTCGGCCGCGTATCGAGGATACAGCAGGCTGTCTTCTCCAGAGTCTGACCCGTGTCGCTGAGCCTCGTCAGCTCGTCTGACAGGCAAGCGATGCGTCCACTGAGGCTCCCAGGCATGACCCAGGGATGTTTCATGTGTGAGTTGAAGCGGGCTGCCACATCATGGTGCTGCGGGGAAGATCCTCCTTGTAATGACCTCGTGCCAATATCAATGTCAGCTCGAGGACCTGGCCGGCAAAAATTCCAGCATGTGGAAGCGTAGTCTACTTCTCGCCCTTTGAGCATGATGCCGCAAAGGTCGGGAAACTGTCGAAACTTCTCGTCGACGGGCTTCGCGTCCTGATTGTAGGAGGCTGCAACAATAAAGAAATGAGATTGGCGCAATACCAAAAGCGGAGTCGTATCATGGCCGTTGGTGAGGAGCGAGGTGGCCAATGTCCATCATGCGGGACGTCAACGCCGTCATCTTCAAGGTCATCGTCGTGCGCGTTCTCAACGTTGTCGGTAAGAGGGTCTTGGACATGTTGACAGGACCTTGGAAGTTGTTGAGAGGACATCTGCTGCACATGATGGCTGACGGTATGAAAGGTGGAACGCATGTCACAAGGTTTAGGACACTGACCGGCAGGAGGGCCGGTGGAGAACATGTGTAGCTATTGTGGGCCCGCGTGCTCTCCACCAAAGTCTGAAATGCACCAAATCGAGTCACCGAAGTCCCATCTTGTCAGCCCGACGGCGCGCTCTGTGATCCCGAGGAAAGAGAGGCACGCCCGACTCGTGCTTCGCCGCAATCGAATCCATTCTGATCCCGCTCAAGACCCGAGACAAGGGTCCACGTCCACGGGATTCTTGGCCAGGGAGCACAGCCCGTTCCCTCCCTTATCAGCAGGGTTGGGTTTGATGGTGTCGTCCACACAGTTCTGGACGCACCAGGTGAGGGCCTGTCCCCGTCCAGTAATGTCGCTGGCAGCAGGGCCCTACGCGTTGCATCAGTATTCGATCGGGTCAACAATGCCGAAGGCATACTTACGCGATTGCAAGCGTCGACCGTCGGTTCATGGAATTGGCACAAACAGAAGTCCTTAGGACTCGTGATCTGTCGGCACTCGTTAGAGACAAGCGAACATTTGGCGTTATGAGGCATGAAGTTCACTCACCGCGGCGATGTAGAGGCCCAGGTGGCCGTTGTGTTGAAGATTATAAGCCATTAGATTAAAGAAAGAGTCTAACTACCTCTCTCGTGATATATATAGGTACCGATATCGGTTACCAAGGATCAGCCGATCCACCTTTCAACACTCCTACTTAACCGATAATCCGGTTACTACTATAACGCCTGAAAAAACTCCTACTTAATGAAATTAATATCAATCCTGGTGCTCTCGTTAAAAACCCTTCTTATAGCTAGTAAGTTAAGGGAAAAGAGTAGCAGCCCGCCGAGCCTAAAGTCGCTTATTATGCCTCCTTATACCTTCTTCTCTAAAACATTGCCCTTACCTCCTTCTTCGCTCCCTTCGTTAATCTATCTATATTTAAGCTATAAACTCCTAGTCCTTCGGTATAATAGACGAATGTCCTCTTATCTAGCGCCTTAGTAAAAATATCCGCTATGTTCTTTAGTCCGGTAATGTAATCTAATTT
This sequence comes from Zymoseptoria crescenta, assembly GCA_026122155.1. Taxonomy (NCBI): domain Eukaryota; kingdom Fungi; phylum Ascomycota; class Dothideomycetes; order Mycosphaerellales; family Mycosphaerellaceae; genus Zymoseptoria; species Zymoseptoria crescenta. The sequence continues at coordinate 16,320 of JALRMM010000555.1, forward strand.
AATAAGTCCTTTATTAACCTATTATCGGGTGTAGTAATACTAGACTCGGAAGTGCTTGGTCCTTTCGTATATCTCCGGGTTGTTAGCGATCCTAATAGTACTTTAATTGTCGACATTAATTCGAATATATTCCTAAGGGTATCTAAGGTAGCCGAGCATTTAACGAAGCTAGGTAGCCTCTCGGACCGTATAGTAGAGGGTAGTATATTCTACCTCTATAGTAGATAGTGCGATAGTAGTCTATTTCTTATACCTCTAGCTAACGGCAGTCCTACCGATAGTGAAAACGTATCTACTAATTAACTTACTATCGTATTATTGCCTAGCGAATTTAGCGTTACTAAATCCGAGTACCTTATCGTCTATTATCCCTCCGTATTCGAGTCTATAGTCTAGTGTCCCGAGTAGGTATTTAAGGATCCGCTTTACTTGTTCTATATGCTACTTCGTAGGATTTAAGCAGTATCGACTAGCTATAGAGACACTAAATGCTAGATCTAGTCGGGTTCCTAGCATTACATACATTAAAGAACCGACTATTAACTAGTATTTCAAGCGCTCTACGTCTATCGTAACGTATCCTTTAGGTATAGGCTCCTAACGAGTTCTAGCAATATAAGGTATAGAAGTTGGGTTCGCATCGGCCAGTCCAAATTTCTCTATTATTACTCGTAGGTATGCTATCTAGGTTAGTTTAATCTTACTATTATGCCGTTTAATACCGATACCGAGGAAGAAGTTACACTCTCCTATATCCTTTATTTGAAATTGTTGCTAAAGGTCGGCTGTAAGAAGTATAAAGATATCGCAGTGTATAGAACGCTAGCTAGTGATTCCACTGGTGATAAAACTAATTCTTGCTGTTGTTAAGTTGCACATGCGTGCCTCATGATATACGACTGTGCGTTACGTGAGCGGCATTCGCCGCCACGCTCGGCGTCGTATTATCTACGTATCGTTAACGACCTCACCTGAGGTCTAGAGCCAGGCCATGCCTTAGCCTTCCTTAACAATTACCTCCCTCCTCCGAAGGAGACGTCTCGGCTCCTACGACCGTCTTGCGTTCGGCCTACCGAGCGTAGGCCTAGTCTTTATCCGGGGCTGCTTTCTTTGTTAACTTCTTAATGCAGCGTTTGCATCGCAACGCGCGCTCTATTTACGCATGTTGATTGTTGCTTGCGCTTCTGCTACGGGTAGCTGCGTTTTAGCGGGTCCTTTGTAGTTAAGGGCAACCGCTTGCAGGTAGGTGTTGTTAATGTTTTCGCTGCGAAGTTTTCCTCTGCTCTTCTTCAACTTTATTAACGCTTTTCTCCTGCTAGTAGCACTACGAACTCTTACGATACTTAAGTTCTCCGTAAGCGCACCGCACGCTTCCACTACATTATTAACATTATCTTCAAGAAGCAAGCTTCTAGCTCACGAGCCGCTTATTACACACACACACATCGCAAGCCTCGAGCAAGCGACTCGCAATGCTACTACGACGTGCTCCTTAGCAGCCGGCTATTGTGCTAAACCTTCCTCCACGCTCCGAGCAGGATGCCTAGGGCATAGCTATAGCGTGCTACGAGCGCTGCTTGCTATATGCGTACGATAGTGGGTTACTACGCTCCTTGCTTGCTAGGCTCCTGCTAATCGCCTGTCCAGTTAACGAGCAATACTATAATAGGGTTATAACTATCGGCAGCAAAGTTAAGTACTAGCGCTGCAAGAAGAAGTGAGTCTGGCGCGTCGATAGCTCTTCTCTTACTAGGCTAACGCATCTTATAGCAACTACGCGTGCGAGACGCTAACCCACCCGGACCTTATTAAGCAGGCGAAGCGCCTGCTCGAGCTGCGCGAGGAGTGGGGTTACGCCGAGGTAGGCTCCCGCGAGGAGCAGCTCGTTAACATGCGCCTAGCCTCCGTGGGCCGCGATGTTAAGGCTACCCTCAAGGTTAAGCAGGCCAACAGCGGGAAGGCCGTAGGCGAGTTCTCTACGCCTCGCAAGGGCGGAGCAGGCGGCTCGTAGGGCGATGGACAGATCGCTCGCGCTAGCCTACTTTAGGCTTAGAACGAGGCCGCCGTCGGGCGCGCTATGTTCGAGCTAAAGTACGAGGTAAGTCTTGCGTTCCTCACGCTTCCCTTATGCTTTGCTAACACCTTCCACAGGAGCTCCGCTTAATAGGCGCTTCGGCGTTAGCCTTACGCGCGGCCTCTACGGCCTTCTCTAACGAGGGAGGCTCCTAGGTGGAGCGCAAGTCGGTGCTGCCTAACGCAGGCGAGGAGCAGGAGGAGGACGAGGGGGACGAGATAGAGGAGGATGCCTAAGCCGGGCGAATAGCCGGCTCTCTCTATGCTTCTAGGCTGCTTGCCGCTAGCGTTGCGCCCGCTTGTCGCGGTACTAGGGGGTTTTTTCCCTTTTTAAATAAAGGCTTTTTTCCTCTATGCTTATCTCTTCTACCTCTTAGGCCCTCTTATAATAACCTTGTCCTTACGTAACTCCTATGCTTCTATTAGGTTAGCCGCACCCTCGCATTCCTTAGCTGTCTACTAGCTGTCGTATTCCTTAGGCTAATCCTTCTAGTGCACGAAGTAGAACTTCCGATCCTTCGTCGCACCCAAGATCTCCTCGACCTCGTACTCGCCTGTTTCGTCTGCGATAGGCATACTAGCCTCATAAGACGAACCTAGGCGGTTACGCTATAGTTCGAGGTAGCTAACGTAGAACACGTTGTAAATACGCGAGTTACTTGGGAGCGCTAGGCGATACGCCTACGATCTAACTGCGTCTGTTACCCGGAAAGGTCCAACCTATTTAGGTCCCAAGGTCTTCTTAGGCATCTTGAGCTTTAGGTTCTTCGTCGATAGCACGACCTTATTACTAATGCTGAACTACTTTGGCTTGTGATTTTTGTCGTAGTACTTCGCCTAAGACTCGGCTGCTTTTCTCTAGCGTTCCTTAAGCTTCTCGTGTGTCTCCTTTAAGCGTATTGCTACATTAATTGCTACGGGCGTCCTTCCCCCAGGAATCTCGCCTCGAGATTCCGTAGCTAGGGCAGGATTCTACCTATATGCAACGCAGAAGGGACTTATGCCTAACGTAGGGTGCTCGCTGTTGTTATACGCGAACTCCGCCTATACTAACAACTTAGCCCAGTTATCCTGAAACTCGCTGCAATAGCAGCGCAGGTATTGCTCTAGTGTCTAGTTAGCTCTCTCCGTCTACCCGTCCGTCTGCGGATGGAAGGCTGTAGATAGCCTGCGAGTTACATGCGACTCGTAGCAGAAGTCGCTCCAGAACTAGCTCGTAAATAGAGATCCTCTGTTACTAATAATGCCTCTTAGCACTCTATAGTGCCGGACAATTTTATCCACTAAGAGCTTAGCTAGCGTTACCGCTATGCAAGTCTTGTTAACCGGGATGTAGATGTTTATCTTCGAGTAGCGGTCGACTATTACGAGGATAGTAGTATAAACTCGACCGTCTCGCATGCTTGGCGGAAGGTCCACAATAAAGTCTATTAACAACTCTTGCTATAGGCCGTCCGGCAGGGGAAGCGCATACAACTCGCTATAGGGACGATGCCGACGCGCCTTGGACACTTAACAGGTTAGATAGGTAGACACGTACTCTGTTACTTCCTCGTCTATTCCTAGCTAGAAGTACTTCCTCCTTAGAAGTGCCAACACCTTAGCTTTGCCGAAGTGTCCTACTAGTGCGTCGTCGTAATGCATGCGGATTACCTGCTTCCTTAATGCGAGGTCGCTAGGTACCTAGAGTTTC
>JALRMM010000556.1:0-20077 GCA_026122155.1 Zymoseptoria crescenta
AGGATAAGGAGCTAGCGGTAGTAAATAATAGCGACGATAAAGGCGAGTATAGCTTCGATAAAGCGGAATTCTTCGTAGATAGGGTATTTAATAATAAACAATTCGGAGGTAGCGATAGAGAGGCTAATAGAACGCCCTCTCTACTACCTTAAGGTAGCGATAGAGAGGCTAATAGGACGCCCCCTCTACTACCTTATTCGTAGGTACGTTCGGACCTACGTTCGCTAGCGTCGTTAATCGTATAACTAAAGTAGAAGAAGTAGTAGAAGGCGTCCCTATTACTACTATAAGGGCGATAGGGTCTATAGCAATGTAAGGAACGCCTAATATCCACTAGATAAAAGGTAAGACTAATTCTTATAGAATTTAATATGCGAGCGCAAGCCCTTCGCCTTATATGCGGTAGGCATACGCCAAGCATTCGTTACCTCCTTAGTTATATAACCGAAGGATAACTTCACTCGACCCGGATTACTACCTTTAGTAGTAATTCTTATAGCAGTCCTTAGTAGTGCTATTACAACTACCTCCGGCTTTACTAGCTCCTACTTTACTAGCTCTACCTCCGGCTTCCGTAGGCCCTTATAGTAGGAGTAGTAGGCGTATTAGACTACTAAAGAAGCTAGCTAAGGATATACCGGAGAAGCGTAAACTATAGATATCTTATATATAGTTATTAAATATAGTCGTTCGTTCTATGTTAAATTATCTCTACGGTGCCGGCGGCTATATATAGGGGGTCTAGGGCGCGCATGCATATACTAGGACTACTAGCTTTCGTTCTTAGTATATAGTTAGTGTATTCGAGGTAATATAGACAATTTTAAGGTCTTGCCTTAGGAGAAATGCTAATAAGAGCACAAATAGGTGTAGAATGCACCCGAATATGCTTATATAGGCATGCCTTAGCAGGATTTCGCGCTAACACGATTTTTGGAAATCGGGAAATGCGGAATTCGACCGGTTGGCCACTCTGGAGCTTCGTCCAACTATGTCGATAGAGCGGAAGTTGTTAGGGTTGTGCGCGTTAGGGTTGATATGAAATCGCCAGTGGAGCTGGTTTGTGTTATTGCATAACATCGATAGACGAAGACGTTTCCTCGCGGCGAAGAGGTGACATATTTCACGATCAAGTGAGGTCCAATTGACGGACCGCGATGCATGATGCCTCCAATATGTGAAACAATCTGGAAGCCATGTCTAAGTTCTACTCGATGTCAACAAATTCTTCCATGGAGTAAACAATGAAGTTGAACAGGCCACACTGTGGCAATCAGGAGAAGAACACAGTAATGTGAAGCGGCGACCATTGATCAACAACGCCGACGCATCGAAAGGTAACCTACACTCCAGCTCGAATATATACACAACTCGCACTAGAGACTTTTCTTTGCTGTAACAGTCAAACAAAAAGACAACGCAAAAATGCCATCAAAGTACTACGACTCCTCTCTCCAAGCCTCGCGTGCTCTACTCCCCCTTGAGCTTATCCTGCTCGACACTCCAAGCCATCTTCAACAGATCCTGCTCCTCCTTCATATGGCTGCTCTTCAGACCCGTCGCGACAGACGCGCTCGGATTCCTACCAGCATACATGACGTGCTTCCTGTCGTGGTGCTCAGTGTTGTTCAACAGCGTCTCGATTCTGGGCTGCGCAAATGACCAAGCACCAGCATTGAGGGGCTCCTCCTGACACCAGACGATCGTCTCCGCATTGGGGTATGAGTCCAAGTTCTCCTTCAGCTGAGCCCAAGGGAAGGGATTCAGTTGCTCGATACGAGTGATGGCAGTGTCGGTAAGCTTGTTCTGTTCACGGTGCTTGAACAGTGCCGCGAAGACTTGACCAGAGCAGAGGATCACGCGCTTGATCTTGTCGTGCGAATCGATCTTGAACTCGGCGTTCGCATCGTGGTGTGGGTCCGGAATGATCCATTGGAAGTGGGACTCGCCTTCGAGGTCCTCGACGTTGGAGCGAGCGAGAGGGTGGCGGAGCAAGCTCTTGGAGAAGAAATTGATAAGAGGCTTGCGGAATTGGCGGTTCATCTGGCGACGGAGGATGTGGAAGTAGTTGGCGGGTGTGGTGCAATAGGTGATTTGCATGTTGCAGTCCTGGTGTTGTCGGTCGAGCTTGTCGGGCTTAGGGAAGATGCGTGGATCTTCATTGCAGAGTTGCAAGAAGCGCTCCATGCGGCCGGAACTGTGCTCCGGACCTTGGCCATCGTAGCCGTGAGGCAAGTTCATGACCAGACCGGATCGCTGCAGCCACTTGACTTCACCAGAGGCGACGAACTGATCGATGATACATTGCGCGTTGTTGGCGAAATCACCGAATTGAGCCTCCCAGATGACGAGAGCATTTGGCGAGGACAGCGAGTAGCCGTACTCAAATCCGAGAGCACCAAACTCACTCAAGCTGGAGTTGGCGATGACGAAGGAACCCTGGTCTTCGGCGAGATTCCTCAGAGGAGTGTGGGTCTTCTCGCTCTCCTGGTCGTGCAAGACTGCGTGACGCTGAGAGAAGGTACCACGCTCGACATCTTGACCAGACACGCGGACGTGTTTACCCTCCAGGCACAGAGACCCAAAAGCGAGAGCCTCCGCAGTGGACATGTCAATGTTCTTGCCCTCATTGACAGACTTTGTGCGGTTGGCCAAGATACGCTTGAGGTTGCGGTGGACATTGAAGCCCTCTGGCGGTTCGCCGATAACCTTTGCAATGTGCTTCAGTGTCTCGGACTTGATGCCGGTGGGCAGATGGGGCAGGACTTCGGTGGCAAGCTCCTTGGGGGACTTGAAGCCGTGCCATGCGCTGGTCAGCCACTCCTTGGCAGTCGGCGTGTAATCCTTGGACTTCTCAAATGACTCCTCGAGCGTGTTCCAGACCCACTTCTTGTGCTCATCGACGTCCTCCTTGGTGAAAGTCTTAGCGTCAATAAGCTGCTTGACGTACTTGTCAAGGGTTGGCAGCTGCTCGCTGATCTTCTTGTACATGAGCGGCTGAGTGAAAGAAGGCTGATCAGTCTCGTTGTGACCTTGTTTGCGGTAGCAGACGATGTCGACGATGACGTCCTTCTTGAACTCTGCTCGCCAGTCGGCGGCCATCTGGCAGACGAAGTTCAGAGCCTCGACATCATCTCCGTTGACGTGGAACACTGGCGCATCCACGAACTTGGCAAGATCGGAGCAGTATGGAGTGGAGCGGGCAAAACGTGGATCAGTAGTGAAACCAATCTGGTTATTGACAATGAGATGGACAGTTCCTCCGGTCTGGTAGGCAGGGAGCGCATAGAATCCCATGGTCTCGTACACAACACCCTGAGCAGCGAAAGCAGCATCACCGTGAAGAAGGACACCCATGGCGGAGGTCGCGTGCTCCTCGTCATTGTTGTAGTGAAGAATAGCGCGGGTCTTTCCGAGCACAACTGGGTCCTCGGCTTCCAAATGAGATGGATTGGCCACCAGTGAGAGGTTCACACGCTTGCCGGAGGGAGTAGGTCGCTCGAAGTTCATGCCCAGATGGTACTTGACATCACCAGATCCCTCATCGGAAGGCGCGGCAGAGCCTCCAAATTCGGAGAAGATGGACTCATTGGGCTTGCGAACCACGTTGGACAGCACATTCAATCGACCTCTGTGCGGCATACCAATGACAATGTCCTTGACGCCGTAGTCCACGGAGCGATCGATCAAAGCCTTCATTCCGGGGATGAGAGACTCTCCACCCTCAAGACCGAAACGCTTGTCGTTCGGATATTTGGTAGCGAGGAAAGACTCAAAAGAGGACGACCAAATCATTCTGTCCAAGATCCTCCGCTTCTCGTCAACCGAGTATTTGTAGGGCTGCGGAACCTCAATTCTCTGTCGGAGCCAGTCACATTGCTCTCGGTCTGGGATATGAATGTACTCGATACCGTAAGAGCCGCAGTAAAGACGCTCACAGTTGTCGATGATCTCACGGAGAGTCATCTTGTCGCGAGACTCTGTCTTGAAGCGCGGGAGGATACCAGGTCCCAATGAGAATTCCGTATCCATGTCAGCCTCAGTGAAGTCGTAGGTTGCGAGATCCAGCTCCTTCGGAACGGTTCCACTGAGGGAGTCCTGACTTCTAATGCCGAGCGGATCAATCTTCGCCTTGTGGTGTCCTCGAGCTTGATACGCGCGGACGAGCAGCTGAACCTTCAGATGGCTCAGCACCTCGCCGCCCTGCCCTTGCGCCGCTACAGCACCGAAGCTGGGTGCTGGAACACCTCCTGCTGGCGTGGGGACAATAGTTGGAGGTGGTGTGAATGCGCGGCTCACTGGCATGTCGCCATTGTCCATGTTCTTGAAGTACGCGTTCCATGAAGCGTGCACCGCTGACGGGTCATGCTTCCACTCGGCATACATGGCATCGACATAGTTGGCGGTGTTTCCCGACAGAAACGAGTCGGAGGCGTCGACACCCTTGTTCGTGTCTTCGGCGGCGACAGCATAGCTGCGGTTTCGCGATGCGAAAGCATTGTAGGCGGTCAGGCCGAGCTCACGTCGTTTCGTCAAAAGTGCGGTTCGGGGAGCAGAGGAGGAGATGGTCGAGAAAGCTCTGGCGGTAGAGCTACCGATGGCCAGTTTACTGCGGAGGCATATTGCGGAGGACAGCATTTCTGCTGATGCTCATCGGGGTGTTGATCAAATCGGAGGTCTGCGATTAAGCAGGTTCAGGACGTCCAGGAGGATGAAGAGTCGTTGGGAGACTTCTCGAAGATGTTTGCTGTGATGTCAACAGCGAAGTTCTAATCCTTGAAAGAGGAAGAGAGGCTGAATCCGGTCCGACGATCTCCGATCCACTCTTGCCAGCTTGGGCAAGAGCGAGCCTGCTTGAGGAAGAGCCTGAGGCATGAACAAAAATCTAACCACAAAATCCGTGAGCATTTCCGGGCTGTCACAACAATACCTCTACCGGAACCTGGACTGCTCGCTGGTCGGTAGACATTCACCATGGACTCCTTGCCGCAAAAGCGCAAATATCCAGGCGGCGGGAATGGACCTCACAAGGCGCCGAAGTTGGGCGGTGGAGGAGGTGGTGGAGGCGGAGGAGGGTTTTCCGCATTCGCGAAGAAGATGATGGCTAAGATGGGACACAAGGAAGGACAGGGTCTGGGAGCAGGCGGAGAAGGAATCGTCAATCCGATCGAGGTCAAGCTACGACCACAGGGAGCCGGAGTGGGTGCGGTGAAGGAGCGCACAGAGCAGTACAAGACAGAACAGAAGAGGGCCGCGGAGAGGCGAGGCGAGGAGTACGAAGACAGCAGCGAAGAGGAGCGGAAAGCACGAAGAGAGCGGAAGAAGAAGTCTCAAGGTGGACTTGCGCCTGGCAGTGGGACTAGCACACCAGGAGGAACCAGGAAGCAGAAGACGAAATACAGGACTGTGGCAGACGTACGGGCTGCGGCTCCAGGACTTGATGTGCCGCTACAGATGCTCAGCTTGATTGTCGACGCGACGGGCAGCCAGACAAAAATGCTCACTAGTGCTGCTGGGCTCATGACCCCGACTGGACTACCGACCGACTCCGAGGCAGACAAGATTGCGAAGAGAGAGCGCCTGGAACTTGAGGCGTTCATCGAAGCCTGGCACGGGGTACAGGAGCAGAAAGTCTACATCGAGGAACAAGCTGGCAGACACCAGCTTGAGGTCGATCAAGAAAGGGAAGAGGTCGAGCGACTGCAGGCAGTTGTCGAGGCTGTGGAAAATCTTCGCTTAAGTACTGGGGACGGAAGTGACGACTCTACAACAGCATGGTCATCGTTGATTGCGTCGCTTGAAAAGCTTCAAACTGAACACAAGCAGGACATTGAGCATTACGGGCTTTCCGAGGCTGCTATTGGCGCGCTATCGCCTCTCTTCAAAAAGCGAGTTGCTGAATGGGAGCCGCTGGAAGATCCGGAGTTCCTCACGGCCGACCTCATGCAGATACGGTCTTTGCTAGGCCTTGACACGAAAGACGAAGTAGTCACTGCTCGTGGACGCGCGGAGATGGACGAGGGCTATGGCAAGTCCAAACGACAGAAGGCGACAACGGCATACGAATCTATGGTGTTCACGATATGGCTTCCAAAGCTGCGGACGACCATCACGAATTGGGAAGTCTTGAACCACACAGCCTTGACGACACTGGTCCACGCCTGGCGTCCTCTTTTGCCGCCTTTCATCTACAGTGCCTTGGTAGACAAGCTCGTGGTGGACAAGTTGAAGGCATCGTTACATGTCTGGGACCCAAGAAAGCGCAGTCATCACCACAGGCAGGCCACTATTAAACACTCCGAACCACATACTTGGACCTTCCCCTGGTTGCCATATCTTCCACCATACCAGCTTGATCCTAAAGCTGCAAGTGGACTGCTTGTTGATGTCAAGCGCAGGCTCAGAGAAGTCCTCGATGGATGGGATGTCAGCTCGGGAGTTCTTGCTGGCCTCCTTGAGTGGCGCGCTTTGCTGCATTCAGAACTGGACCATGTATTCGTCCGCCATCTGCTCCCCAAGCTTGCGCGCCACCTGTCGCAGCACTTTGAAGTCGACCCTTCAGACCAGGATCTGACGCCGCTGGAAAATGTCCTAAAGTGGCAACAGCACTTCAAGGTTGAGATCCTAGCACGCCTGCTCGTCGCAGAATTCTTCCCGAAGTGGCTCTCAACACTCCACCAATGGCTCTCGTCTGAAGAAGCGAACTTCGAAGAAGTCGGCCAGTGGTTTACATGGTGGAAGCAGCAGATCCCAGACGCACTCAATGCCAATGCGGATGTCTCCAGAGAGTGGGAAAAGGGCACAGAAATGATCAACAGAGCCCTCGATCTGCAGGAAGAGGGTGTACCCATGAGCGAGCTAGCAGCACCAGCCGCTGGTCCCGCACGACCCATCGCAAAGGAGATCAACAAGAGAATCGAGGCTCTGGCATCTGCTACATTTCACCCACCGTTGGCTCAAGAGCTCGCACAAGACTTCAAAGATATCGTTGAGGCGTGGTGTGCCGAGCAGGACCTCACGCTTGTTCCGCTGCGAGAAGCGCATACTCAGACCGGAGCGCCGCTGTTCCGTATAACGGCGAGTGCGAATGGTAAGGGTGGTGTGGTGGTCTACCTGAAGGGCGACATCGTGTGGGCGCAGAAGAAGGGTGACCGCACGGTTTATGAGCCGGTGGGACTCGAGGATCGGCTCGTTGAGAGGGCGGAGGGGAAGTGAGAACCCGTGGTGGACGCCTTTGCTGGCCCGGCCACTATTGACCGTCCGGTGGTGTAGTATCTGGGCCGGTATTTCCAAAGGTGAGCCTGTTTGCCCATTTCAGCAGAACAGTTGATTCATCCTGGCTTTTGCTAATTGTGAGAAATGTGGATGAAGTAGCGGATGGATGAATCGGAGGAGCATCGACGCATTGGCCTGGCTATTGAACGGCCTGGTGATATAGCACGCCATGCTGGACGCACATCGGCAGACACATCGTGCCGTGGCATAGTGCAATCCGAGCTATAGCCAAGAAGTCGAAACTCTTTCTCTCGTCACGTGCGTCAGCAAATCGTTCCCAGCACAATCTTTAGTAAGCCGCATCCCATCCCATCACGCCAATGGCAAAGTCCATTTAAGCGCTGGCTCTTTCCACGTATGCCGCCATTCCTCTCCAGACTGCTTGGCTGCAGATGTGAGATGCTCTCCTGTACATTTGATTCGTCTTCGATTGCAGTCAAGCGAGTCCTGGTAGGTGCTTGTTTCTTTTCTATTCAAAAATAGCACGGCCCAAACCTCTGTCCCACTCTCATTGGCGCCGATCGTCTCTTACAACACCTCCATACCAGCGATCCTCCTGCCTCCATTGTTTGTCCCATGCAGGCGGTCGCCCGGAAGACACTCACTCGGATTGCGCCGCTGGAACATCACCTCGTACCCCATGCTAGCGAGGTCTCCTACTCGCTGCCGCGCCAGAAGGCCGCGTGCGGTGTCTGCAGACTACCGATAGCCCCGTCTAGTGGATCATCGCGTTCTCGTTTCAGGATCAACTGCGGTGCGCGCTCAGTTCGCGAATATGAGCCAGCAGCGTGATGGCTATTCTTCTTTTCCTCCTCCCCCACCACCACCGCAGACTTCCTCTGCTCCCGGATCGGCCGGACTTCCACGGAGTCGGCCAAACTCTGGGCTGCTCTCTTCGATAACCACTTCTTTTCTTCACGGCGGGCACAGTGATTCTTACTCGCAATCGCAGGCGTCTACGCCTGTATATGGGTCTCATCTGTCGCCTGGTCTGCCTGTTTCATATGGTTCCAGAACGCCAAGTGCTTTGAATCCGCAGACAACATCTGGTCTAGCTATTCCACCACCACCTCGTCAATCTTCTCCCCGTTCGCCGTCCGCGATAATGGAGCCGTACAATCCGCGACAATGGAACAGAGGCCAGGTCTCCGGCTCGCAGATGGTCTTTCAACAACGAAACAGTGCAATGCCTGCGAGCACTGCTCATGCCAGCGGAATGGAAGGTATGCTTGATCTTTTGGCTCGAATTTTTCTATATGCTCGGCTCTCCCAGTAGTACATCAAGAAAGAGGCTGGATCAATACTTCGCGGGCCACTCCCTTGGCTGACACTCGCCATCATTACCAGCGGCCATGCCTTCACCACCGCCGCCATACTCTCCGGAGACGCCAGACAACTCGTCCCGAAGTATGCTAGCATCGCCGGTGCTTGACAATGTTGGATTCACAGCTTCGCCATTAGTCGCAGAGAGTTCCTCGAGAAACTCTCCACAGGTCTCGAGATCACCTGCCTTCCCACCACCTCCACCTCAATCCTCTCGAAACCGTGATCGATCAGCTTCGGGCCAGGCACAACGATCCTTCTTCAGCTTGTCGGGACTGAGAGGGAAGCAGCCGGCAACGATCGATGCCCAGGGCCAATCAAGCATTGCGGATCACGCTTCGCTATTTGCTGATGCCCAGCCTCCAGCGGCAAGAAGAGCAGCGTCAACGGGACATATAACATCAGGTGGCCCAGGCACATCGTCGTCAATACAAATGCCACTTGGACGTGGATCTCCGGAGAGCCGGTGGCAACCTGGTCTGCCATTGCCTGGTCCTCCTCCAGGTCCACCACCTCCATCGAATCGTTCGCAAAGCTTGAATCGACCGGTGGGTTCTGTTGGGTCGAGCAGTAGTGGCGACGATCGTGGGCTCGAAGCGCCGAGGCAGAGACGAACAATGGCAGTTTCGAGTCTGGGCCCCGTTCCTCCCACGCCGGCAGACTGGGTTGACTCGGACGTTCAGCGATCAAGTGAGGCTCCACCATTACCACCGCCACCACAAGCTCAACCCGAACCCGAGACCCCTCCCTTACGGATAGTGACTGGCGTGAATCACGCAAGCTCATCCTCTCGACGAGCTACCGCGAGGGATATGAGTGCACAGGGCATCAGGGAACGGAGATCGAGAAGCCGAGCTCAAGGTGTCAACGAAGAAGACTCTAGACCTGCAAACCTTGTCTTCTCGCCCGACGGAGGTTCGATCAGTCGTCGACGCGAGCATATGCGGAATCCCTCAGGATATGCTGGACCGTCATCAGCTCCAGCTGCATCCTCATCGAAGGCGCCCGAGAGTGTGCTGACTCCACCGTACACACCCGCGATCAGCCGGAAGAATGCCATCAAAGCGCCCAACAGCGCATCGAGTGATCGTCCGATATCACATCTACTGCATACACCGAACGAGGATAATGTCATGCACGCACCTCTGAGCCCAGCCCGGCCTGCCTCAAGCGGATCTGCGAGAGCGCCTAGCAAGCTCGACGCCTTTGCCATGCAAGCCATTGAAAGACATCGTCTATTTGTAGAGAAGGAGGCTGCTGCATCGACTGACGAGCAGCGTCTGGAGCTGTTCGCCACATTTCTGGTACACGAATCTAGGTTGCGCCGGGATCGATACACTGCCGCCTACAATGCTATGGCTGGCGATATTGTGGACCTCACCAGAGACATGTGGCGACCATATGCGCCGAAGAGTGGTCGCAGAGCCATCACACCCAGCACCTCGATGTCATCTTTCGACCCTACTGTGCCGTCTTGGACTTCTGATGGTCAGCCAGTTTCTGCGCACGGGAATGTTCCAAGCTCTGCGACCTCGCTGGAGGGCTTCACGCCTGCGACAGACAGCGGCTCCATGGATGAATTGACCGACAGCTTCGAGCGATCCGAAGGAAGGCAGTGGGCCGAGTCGTTCAAGCCTTCGCTATCGCCGATACCCAGTATGGCCGTCAGCACTGTCACGGGCGACCAAGACTCTCGTGGTCGCACAGCGAGCCGCTGGTGGGACAACCCAAGCCAATCTGGAGCTGGCTCGATTGGACGACCTGAACGCATCGAAAAGTCTCGTCGAGAGACGAAGTACATGGGCGTCAATCCTGCCGCTCTACAGGCGACCGACCAAGAGAACCCGGCTCCATCTCCTGGTTTCAGTAATCCTGCCTACGCATATGGACCTGACAAATACCCTCCAGAGAAGGTTGGCTGGCACGAAGGTGTCGATCTCGATACTCCGATACCGACACCGCAGAGATTTGGGGTATCGACCCCAGGCGTCGAACCTCTTGACGTCTCCAGACTTGTGACGCTACCGCCGCCGTATCCCCGTCACCATCCCGCTGTTAATAACAGCCACCCGCAGCTGAATGACTTGCGCAGCGAGCACCGGCTTCTGGCAGACCTTTCAGCAATCCAGAAGATCAAAGATGATTATCTCGAGAAAGAGTTTGCTCTTTCACAAGAGCAGCAGAGCGCAGCGAAAAAACGTCGGAGCAGGCTACGAACGGACATTCAAAACAGAATCGCGGAAGGCAGTATATCCTTCGCGGACGCAGCAAAGGCTGAGGCGGACTTTGATGAAGAAGAGGCCGAGCGAGGGAAGGCCAACGCACGTGCGGTCTTTGATCTGTTCGAGACCAACGTGGCTCATCCATTGAACACTCTCCTAACGGAACGACTTGCGAAAGCTAACGACTGTATACGTCAACTTCGCACCGACCTTGAAGGCAACCGCGGTTCGACGAATCCAAATGAAGCCCAAGAAGAAGGGGACGAGCACCCGGAGCGGCTCGAAAAGTTGACCTTGCTCAAGTGGCTATTCGAAGCTCGCGAGCAGCTTCACAAAGAGATGTCCGATCTCCACGGCATGCGCAGCGATAAGTATTCCGAAGTCATTCTCACGCCATACCGTATCGCCAAATTGCAGGCCAAAATCGACGAAGCGACCTCGTTCTTTCAGAAAGACAGCCTCGACAGGCAAGTTAGCCTGGCAAAGGACTCTCTCAAGCGTCTCGAAGAGCTGCAAACCATCATGGAGTCCAACGTCTCCCGCGGCGTGGAAGACCAGCTCTCGGCATTCTGGGACATCGCTCCCGGCCTGCTTGAAGTCATCCAACAGATCCCATCTTCTCCGAGCCAAATGTCTCGACTGGAAATCCAGATCCCGTGTCAGGAGTATGAAGAGAATCCTTCTTACCACCAACACCCACTACAATACCTCTATTCTCTCCTCGGCCACGCAGAAAAGAGCGCTTATCAATTCATCGAGTCGCAGACGAATCTGCTCTGTCTCCTCCATGAAGTCCGCACCGCGACGACGAAGTCGAGGCTTCGCGGGTTGGAGATTGAAAGGCAGGCGAGTGCTCCTGGGGATGAGGAGATCAGAGCGGAGATGGCGCAGGCGAGACGCGAGGCGGAGGATGTGTTGACGAGGGAGCTGAAGGAGAAGGTGGGCGAGGTGGAGAGGCAGTGGGCTGAAGCGTTGGGGGAGGGGATGGAGGAGTGTAGAGAGGCGGTCAGGGACTGGTTGGAGGCGAGCGGTGGGTTGGAGGAGGGGTTGGATGAGTGATTATACAGTAATGCGATTGGCTAAAACAACTGTGATCGGAGTGAGGAACTTGGATCATGTATGCGAAACGAATGTATGAATTCAGGTCTGCAATCAGTACCTTATGTGAACCAGACCTTTGCCAGCACTTCGTTCTGTAAAGAAGCCCAGTAAATTGCCGTCAAAGTTGCTTCAATATTTCATGACCCGATGCAGTTTCTCACGTGAAAGAAATGGAACCACTCATAGAACCTAGAAAGCGCATGGGTCTTTCCCGGCTGATAGAATAGAACTATTTGACTCTTGCTTGGCGCCACAAAAAAAGTTGATTTGCGCTCAGCTGCGAACCTGTGTCTTGCACCCTCCTCACCCATCCACCTCACCCAACAACACATCTTCACTTCGGACACCGCGCCGTGCTCGTCCTCTTCGAAAACCCAAAAACACCCGGAAAATACAAAACCCGTCCTGATCTCACAGTCAGCTTTTCTCCTCCTCCGTGCGCGAACAAGTCTTCCACTCGACTGTGAGTAAGTTGTCGCCTGGCAGAGACTTCCCGCCAGACGGCAGCATATTTGCGACGCACGAGATTGACTCTTTACTCCACAGCGCCACCTCTCACTCTCGCTTTCACGCCTTCGACCAGTCCTCCAGCGCAGCATCATCCCAAGACGTACGTCCGGTCAGCCCTTTGTCACCCTGAGACAATCCTTTGAACTCCAGCTCCTTCCAGCGCAACAAGCACGACAATCAGCGCGCAGCATACACCTGCCCGCAGGATCTCAATCTAACATCTGCGCAGAATCACCTCCACCCAACAAATCCGCAACCGCAATCATGTCTGACGTTCAGAACGCGACCGCGCCCAACGCGGCCTCTCCTCCCGCCGATGCGACTGCCCAGACCGGCGGCAACCAGATCGACACCAACGTGCCTGCTACTGGCGAGGAGGCTCCGGCCTCCGCCGCTCCTGCCAATGCGAACCCGAACTCCGCCTCGCTCTACGTGGGTGAGCTCGATCCTTCCGTCACCGAGGCCATGCTCTTCGAGCTCTTCTCCTCCATCGGCCAGGTCGCTTCCATTCGTGTCTGCCGTGACGCCGTGACTCGTCGCTCGCTCGGCTACGCCTACGTCAACTACAACGTCGCTGGTGACGGTGAGCGTGCGCTTGAAGAGTTGAACTACACCTTGATCAAGGGCAGGCCGTGCCGTATCATGTGGTCCCAGCGTGACCCGCTCCTCCGCAAGACTGGTCAGGGCAATGTGTTCATCAAGAATCTTGACGCTGCTATCGACAACAAGGCTCTTCACGACACCTTCGCCGCTTTCGGCAACATCCTCTCCTGCAAGGTCGCTCAGGATGAGAACGCCAACTCCAAGGGATACGGATTCGTCCACTACGAGACTGCTGAGGCAGCCAACCAGGCCATCAAGAACGTCAACGGCATGCTGCTGAACGAGAAAAAGGTGTTCGTCGGACACCACATCCCCAAGAAGGACCGCATGAGCAAGGTCGAGGAGATGAAGGCCAATTTCACCAACATCTACGTCAAGAACATTGACACCGAGACCACGGACAACGAGTTCCGTGAACTTTTCGAGAAGTACGGTGAAATTACCTCTGCTTCGCTCGCACACGACAACGAGACCGGCAAGACTCGCGGATTTGGTTTCGTCAACTACATCAGACACGAGGATGCGTACAAGGCGGTGGAGGAGTTGAACGACTCGGACTTCAAGGGACAAAAGCTCTATGTGGGCCGCGCTCAGAAGAAGCACGAGCGTGAGGAGGAGCTCCGCAAGCAGTACGAGGCCGCGCGCCAGGAGAAGAGCGCCAAGTACACGGGTGTCAACCTCTACGTCAAGAACTTGGCGGATGAGGTCGACGATGATGAGCTCCGCAAGATCTTCGAGCCATACGGTGCCATCACCTCTGCCAAGGTCATGCGCGACACTCTTCCCGCCGACGGTTCCGAGACCCCCGCCAAGAAGGAAGGCGATGCTGAAGAGAAGGAGGGTGAGGTCGAGAAGGATGGTGAGAAGAAGGACGACGTCGATGACTTGTCCAAGAAGATGGACACTGTCACCATCCAGGGTGAGAAGAAGCTTTTGGGCAAGAGCAAGGGCTTCGGTTTCGTCTGCTTCTCCAACCCCGACGAGGCTACCAAGGCCGTCACCGAGCTCAACCAGAAGATGATTCACGGCAAGCCGCTCTACGTTGCTCTCGCGCAGCGTAAGGAGGTTCGCAAGAGTCAGCTCGAGGCCAGCATCCAGGCTCGCAACCAGGTCCGCATGCAGCAGCAGGCGACCGCTGGAGGCATCCCACCCCAGTTCATGCAGCCACAGATGTTCATGGGCCCCAACGGTCAGCCTATGATGATGCCAGCTGGCGGACGTGGACAGCCTATGCCATTCATGCAGGGTCCCGGTGGTCAAGGCCAGCGCGGTGGATTCCCAGGTATGCCTCAGCCAGGCGGTCGCGGACAGCCCATGCCTCAGATGCCTCAGATGCCATTCGGCTACCCACCTCAGATGGGCGGTATGCCTCAGCCATACGGCAACCCAGCTGCCTACGCTCAGATGATTCAGGCCGCTCAAGCTCAGGCTGCTCGTGGTCAAGGCCGTGGTGGCCCAATGCCCGGTATGCCAATGATGCCAGGTATGCCCGGGATGCCTCCTCAGATGATGCCCGCTGGTGGTGCCGGTCGTGGCGGTTTCGGCGGTGGTCGTGGAGGTATGATGGGTGGTCGTGGTCCTTCTGATGAGCAGCGCGGCCGCGCCTCGAACCGTGGTCCAGGTCCTATGGGCTCTGGCATCGACATGGCTGCACTCAACGCCGCCTCGGCTCCTCAGCAGAAGCAGATGCTCGGCGAGGCTCTCTACCCTAAGATCCATGCTCAGCAACCCGAGCTTGCCGGCAAGATCACTGGTATGCTTCTCGAGATGGACAATGAGGAGCTTCTCAACCTGTAAGTGCATTGACATCTGATGAGCATTGTGAATCTGTACTAACAACATCCTACAGCACCGGCAACGACCAGGCTCTCCGCGAGAAGGTCGACGAGGCCCTTACCGTCTACGACGAGTACCTCAAGAACCACAGCGGTCCTTCCGGTGAGGAGGGTGGCCAGTCTCAGGCCAACGGCGCCGAGAACCTCAACCCGACCGCGGAGGAGGTCAAGGATCCAGAGGCCTAGAAAGCCCACCGTATTCAGTCCTGGACTCAGCGGATGATGCAGCAACCGCAGTCCGTGGTGAGCCATTGAGTTGGTCTTTTCACCCGATGTCCAACGGCTTGAAATGACGGCGAGCGGTTTCGGGACCGCACGGCTATGATGATGTTTTTTCTTTTCGGCCTTTCTGTTTGCCGCACAGCCTCGCGATGAGCGGGCAAGTGAGCTGATTACTTGCGATACCCCTTTATTCTCTGCATCAGTACGACACGATCGGAGCCCGCGAGCTACCACACTTTTTCTACGAATCAAAAGTTTACAACCACTTCCTGTCCTTATCGTCGACAATCATTTCGCAGACCGCGCTTCTCGACAAGGACGAGCACGACGCATGAGACTCGTGTCCGCGTCGTGGATGGGGATGGCGGGGTGGAAGGGGAGGCCATGGAGGACAACGATGTATGTTCTCGGCTGGATGTATGAGTATCGATGGTATGGTTAGGTGGGGGAGATGAGCGGCCATGATAGACTTGAGAGCAGACCGCAGCGTGTATAGATTTTGTGACACTGAGTATGGATATGAGATTTCACAACAAATGCTTCAGAATTCTTGGGGTGCAAATTTGGTTCACAAAGCGTGGGAGTGGATCCTTGCTGCTTGGTGAAGGGCTTGGTCACCCTTGGTGTTGCGAGGTTCTGGAACTTCACGTCTTCCATTTCTCTCTTATCCTCGGCCCTCGTCTCCTGCACCAAAGTCATCGCAGTGTAAGATGCATTGGGTCTACGAAAACGGCGAGGACCGGAAACGAAAGACGAACCATGTCTGATGATGCGGCCATCAGTCACCGCCGATCTCCTCCTCAAACCACTCCCGTGCATGACGACGAAGAAAGGAAACATCGGTACCTGTCTTCTCCACACCACAAACCCCACAAGAACAACGCGGGGCCCACGTGCTTGGCTCGCGCCGATTTCCGACTTCATCGCACGCGATCACCCAAGAGCATGCGAATTGCTTCTGCTGCCGAGAGATCTTGAGAGACGTGGGAAGGATTTGCTTAACCCTCTTAACCGTTGAGGCTCTTTCCCTCGCGCGGCTTGGCTGATGGAAGTGGAGGTCGCTCTTTTTCCCCCCTCATTTCATTGATCTCCCACAGCCTACAGGCACGAGACCAGCGAGACGGGGTCTCACTGCGTTCGGGTAAAAGATCAGGACTGAAGGGTTCTTCTCTGGGCGCGGTAATGCGGACGTTTGTGCGGAGGAGAGTGTGAGTACAGTACCTCACTTCTGGCTTCTGTTTCTATCTTTGTGATTTCGACTTCGACCTCGCTGCCTATCTACTTCATATCCTTTCGTTGTACCTCTCCGACTTGCAAGACCCAGACTGGAGAATTAGTATGGACGCCGACGAGGAATCCGATCGCCCCGGCAGCGGGGTTTCCATGCACAAGGAACCACATGATTTCGGGGATAACACACGCATTGAGAATCCTGAGCATGTTCACAAGCAGAGTCCGCTGCACGATGCGGCGATGGATGCACGGTTGAATCGACAGTTCGACTTGCATATTTTGCCTTGGTTGTTTGGGATGTGGTTGTTGGTATGCCATCGAGGGTGGAAGGCAGAGAGCATGCTCTTGAAGCCTTCTTTGACATTCATCGGTGCTCGACACAACGGCTGACTTCCATGTAGGCATTTATCGATAGGGCGAATATCGGTGAGTTATTCGATGAATCACGGGAGAAATGAGGATCCATGTGAATACGACAACCGCAAAAGCTACCAGCTTGTTTCCCGGACGACTGCTCAGGTTTGCCCAAGAGACGTTATGCTAACTCCGCCTCGCAGGAAACGCCAAAATCGACGGCCTCGTCGAAGACTTGAAACTCGACGGCCAAAAGTTCAATATCGCCCTCGCCATCTTCTACGTTCCCTACATCTGCGTTGATGTGCCGAGTAATCTAGTGCTCAAGTACTTCAAAGCGGGTCATTACTTGCCGTTCTTGTTGACGGCGTGGGGTATCGTGGGGACGTTTATGGGTTTTGCGAAGAGTTATGGGGGGTTGTTGGCTGTGAGTATCCCTTACGGTGCGTTGTTGAGGTTGCTCGGTGGGTCTTGGGCTGACAGGGTGGATAGGCTCGTTTCTTCCTTGGTCTGGCTGAAGGAGGACTGCTAGGCGGCATCATCGTTTACCTGTCCATGTTCTACCGACGCCACGAAATGCTCTGGCGCGTCGGACTATTCTACTGCGCAGCGCCCCTATCCGGCGCATTCGGCGGTCTACTCGCCTCCGGTCTCGCACAGATCAGCACGCCCGGCTACGACGGCTGGCCCTTCATCTTCTTCATCGAGGTACACATCCCCTTCCCCATCCCACAGAGGACTCATCCTCACACCTCTCAAGGGCGCCATAACCGTCCTCTTCGGCATAACCGCCTTCTTCTTCCTCCCGCACACCCCCTCCGACGCCATATTCCTCTCCGCCACCGACCGCGCCGCCGCCATTGCCCGCATGCAAGCCGATAGCCAATCCACCTCGACGACCACGACCGTCGACGAGGAGAAATTCGACTGGCATTGGGTTAAGCTCGCCCTCATGGACGTCAACACGATGCTCTTGTCGCTGATCTTCTTCCTCATCATCACGCCGATTTATAGCTATTCGTTGTTTTTGCCGACGATTATTCGGACGTTTGGGTATAGTGTTGTTGTTACGCAGTTGTTCACCGCAAGTTCCGATCTCTAGGGACCACTCTCCCTTCAAGCTGGCGGTGACAGGAGAGCTGACGGTTGGATTGCAACAGGTCCCACCAAACATGGCCGGCTTCTTCGCCGTACTCATCGTCTGCTGGCTCTCCGACCGCTACAAAGTCCGCGGCCCGTTCATGATCATGGGCTGCGTTCTCACTTTGATCGGCTACATCATGCTCATCGCTTCTGAACGGTCTCTCGTGCAATACGGCGGGACTTTCTTCGTACGCACCCTTCACCCCACCACCACCATCAATATGACCCAGACACCTATACTGATCTTGAACTAGGTCGCGGCCGGGATCTTCCCTTGTTCCCCTCTCGTCATGGGCTGGCTATCGAATAATCTGGCGCCGCATTATGTTCGAGCGACTGGCACGGGTTTTCAGATTATGATTGCGAATTGTGCGGCGTTTATCGCGACTTTCACTTATATCAGTACCGAGTAAGTCTCATCCCTTGACTCGTACCGAGCCAAGAGTGAGGTCGAGATCGTGTGACTGACTTGTTCGCAGTGCACCTCGCTACATCACCGGCCACGCCATCAACATCGGCGTGGTAGGAGCTGCGATTGTGGCGATTGCAATTTTGCTGTTGTATAACGTATGTCGAACTCCGTTCAGCATTTTCACGTGAAGGTACTGACACGTCGTATAGACCGCCGAGAACAAGAAGAGAGCGAGTGGGAAGCGGGATAATCGATTACAGGAGCAGAGCGAAGATCGTTTGGGTTCGAGACATCCGAAGGTGAGTTTTCGACGTGTGGTCGGCGAGAGCGTCGAGGCGATTGCTAATGCGTGGTGTAGTTCCGGTATACTTTGTAGGCATGAGGAGCAGGTTCGGTGGTCTAAGGTGTACAAAAGAAGTGTATGACAGGATGTTCAGCGTGCATTCTTGCCGAACCAGTATGTTGATCCGCTGCCTGACACCACCTATCCGCATGCTCGAAGACTGAGCTGTTCACCAGGACTTGTTGATCCGCTCGATGTTGTAGTGCTCGTTGGCGGATGCGGGCCAGACCAGGATGGCTTGCCAGCCGGCGTGAGCATCAATCGGTTTCCTCGCTCGCATCTCGTAGACCATGTCGATTTGCGCACGGATCCCTGTGTTAGTTTGGATCTCCGAGCGTATAGGCCGCAATTGCATCGTAGAGTAGGCAGCGGCAGGGAGGTATCCGTCGCACGACCTCCAGCACGATCGTAGCGGAGTGACGGATCAAAAGAATCCAGCTCTGATGCTCCTGGAGTTCATCCAGGAGTTCTCATTCGTGACAGCCGACCAGGTGCAGTGCAGAGATCGTCCTGGCATAAATCCTCCAATATCCTCAACCCTTTCAAGTCGCCGCCTGCTTCTCCTTCCCCGCCTCGGGCGCCTCATCAATAAAACTCGGCACTCCACCCGCATCCTGCAGATAACTCGGCATCTCCTCTCCCAGCCCGCTCTCAAACTCCATGTCCTGCCCCAACGCCTCCAACTCCGCGTCCAGTTCCGCCTCATCCACATCCTCCGGCACATCATAACTCCGACTGATGCTCTCCTGGATATCATTCCCCATATCCATCAGATCCGCCATTTCATCCTGCAACTTCTCAATCTTGTCGATATTGATCTTGCCGTATTGTTTCCGTAGTTCCTTCTGAGTCGTCTTCATCGCATCGACCGTCGCCATGGTGTTTTTGAGATTATCCTGCATCATCCCCGCTTGCTCCATGTTCCAGGATTGTTGCGTGAGTTGGTCCTTTTGCGACTCGTACATTTTGCGCTGTTGTAGGATTTTGATGGCTTTTTGTTTGATTGCGTTTTTGCCGGGGCCGTCGCGCATGTTGGAGAGGCGTTGTTGGTAGGTGGAGAGCTCGGCGTTGAGTTTGGCGAGTTTGACGTCGATGGATTCGATGCGTGTGTCGACCTGTGAAAGACATCAGCGATTGCGAGAGTGGTAAGGAGGCGTAGTGTTGTTGCCTACGTTGGAGATGGCGCTGTTGAGGGTTGGCTTGGGTGCCGTGCTCTTTGCGCCGAACAGTCGGTTCATGGTGGATGATGTGATTGGAGCGAGCTCGGTGAAGGGCAACGTTCGTGGTATGCGCGGGCGTAGATGGCGTCGAGAGTCGTGGAGTGGTTGAGAATGTAGTCGGAATGGGAGAGCTTCAAGCAGTCCCGATCATGTGAAGTGCTCGGCACGAGGTACCGCAGTTCGACGAAGCTCCAGAGTGGCCAACCGGTCGAATTCCGCATTTCCCGATTTCCGAAAATCGTGTTAGCGCGAAATCCCGCCAAGACATGCCCGTGTGAGCA
>JALRMM010000557.1:4324-19971 GCA_026122155.1 Zymoseptoria crescenta
CACCAGCTACAGTCCTCTCGCCGTCTGTTCCCTCCGAACCACTCGAGGACTTGCAGCGACACCCACCAGCTACAGTCCTCTCGCCGTCTGTTCCCTCCGAACCACTCGAGGACTTGCAGCGACACCCACCAGCTACAGTCCTCTCGCCGTCTGTTCCCTCCGAACGCCTCGAAAACGGAAATCGACACTCACCAGCTGCTGTCCCACCCTCCTCCATCCCCTCTCCTCACGCGGAAAATGCACCAGAAATGTCCGAAGGTGACAACGACATCAGCCGCCCACCCTTCCAGTACAAAGTACCACCATATCTCACCATCAAGCGCAACGACCCACCGCAGACCCAGACCACTCCTGGTGTAGAGGAGTCGGGAAGAACCTCCCCGTCGAGGAGGGAGGACAACAACGACGACGGTTCATCATCCACCCACCGCAGTCCTGGGATGCACGAAGGAGGGAAGGAGGAGGAACTGCAGGAGCGAGAGAATATACTGGAAGAGAAGAAGGAGGAGCGAGAGAACATACTGGAGGAGAAGAAGGAGGAGCGAGAGAACATACTGGAGGAGAAGAAGGAGGAGCAAGGTCAGGAGCAAGAAAAGAAGCTGGAGGAGAAGGAGAACAAGGGTCTGGAGCAAGAGAAGAAGACAACGGGGGACAAGGAAAAAATCTCCTCGCAGACGGCTCCCGCTTCGGAGGAGAAGGGATTGTTTTCGAAGTTTGGGGAGAGGGTGGGGAAGATCATTCAAGAGTCCGGGAGCCGGGCGTATGAATAGTTCTGGAACTGACGCCGGAAAAAGGGTCGTGATTTGTGAATTCGTCGAGCATAGTATGTAATTTTTCGCTCGCATTTTGATGTCAAATCTTTCCTCCAATTTCGTCTGAACCCTACCACCGCCTCATCCTCATCCCATTGCTTTCTCTTTTCGTTCGGCGGTACATACAGACATGAAGTTACAAAGACCAAGGGAAGCAGCAGAACGCAATGAGGCACACCACTGGACGGAAAGAAGCCGAGAAGGGGGATTACTGTCTTGCGCCCACGCTGTCCAACGATGTGAAGGACGGACTAGTGGAAAAAAAAAAAAAAAAAAATTGCATGGCATCGGTCCCGAGGGAAAACCAACCGACCAATTCTCTCTCTCTCTCTCGAGAGAGAGCATCTTGCATATCTTGTTCGAGCGAGAAATACTTCGCCCGGGGCAGGGACATATCGACGGCCATGTTGTCTGTCGCTGGCGTGTGAAAAAGTCAGGGCTTGCGATGGCGCCTTGGCCAACTTCCTCCTCGCCTTGGGACGGCTAGGTGGAGGTTTGTACCCATCCGTCCCATCCTGACGAAGCAGAGCGATGTGGGAGGTGGGAACCGAGGCGAGGGTGGAGCTCTCAGGCCCGGTGATGTGGTCGTTTTTGGGCTGGGAGTGGGTTTGGATGTCGTGTTCATGGTGGTGGTGTTCTTGGATGCGGGAGGCCGTGGGAAGGAACTTTTCTCTCCCTCCCGCGGCCGGGAAGGACATTCAAAGGATGGGCGGCGGGGGAAGCAGGGAAAACCGTTGTTGGAAGGGTTCGAAGAACGAGGAACGTTTGAGCGGGATCAAGGTGCGAAGCAGACTGCGCAACGGGGAATGGCCCATTTACCATCTCGGCCGTCTCGGAAAGCCAAGGCACTTCCACGCCATCCACCGCACGATTTTCTTCGCATCGGTCGATTCGTTTCACGGGTTTGTTGGACGACTACACTCAAGCACCAGCCCGGTTCTCGATTCGTTGCGTTCCCCAGCGACATCGCGTGCAGGAGCTGCGTTCGGTCGGAAGTGGCAGGATCTGGAGACCTCCCTTTGTAGATGTTGCAAGTTGATTGAAGCTGCGTTGGCCCGCCGCCACGCATAGGCAGGTGTGGTTGTCCGACTCCAGAGCCAGACAGTCGCGCGATGCAGAGCTCTCCTCTCCATCATACCAAGGCGGACGGCCGGCACAAACTCATAATGTTGCTCTTGGATCTTTCTGTCCCGGGAAATTCATAATAGAGGCCTACCATGGACCGACGAGTGAAATCTCCCGACTTCCTGGCCCTCCGATCCGTCGTAACCCGCCACTCACATTCTTTTTTTGGTTGGTCCACTCCATCTCCTCTTTCAACTCCTGCATGACTTCCGGCGGCAAATGCTGATTCATAGCCAGAAATTTGGCGATGCCGCTCTTGATGGCGCGCAAGAATCGAATCAACGTCGAACTAGAACGAAGCACCTTCGACGGTGGGAGAGTCCCACGGAGCACTACCCGATCTGGACTGATATGGACGTCAAATCTCCCCAGGGGTCTCGGACATTCCTGTATCTTGCAGGCACATTCACTTCCATCGACGGCTCAACGAGCGGACGCACTATCACCCTGCAGACTTGACACTAGCCAACTGGCTTCCTCGGTGGCTCTCCCTAACACATGATCGCCCTTCTCGGCTACTTGGCCGCCTGGTTCATACCGGACTCTACGACAACAACTGAACCATCGCTACCAAAAGCACGCCGAGACTGTGGCCAGCGAGGGTCTGCAAGTCATTCTGCCATTGCCAAGGACCTGACTTCGACAGCTGGGTTTGGGAACCACTCGTTTTCAATGCGGTACAAGGTCTCCGACTTGATCCAGGAGCGGCAGCTCCACGAACGGCTCCAGCAGCCGCAGCACGGCTGAGCCGCCTACATCACATCACTCCCTAAACATACAGCTTCATTGACTTCGATCCGTCTGCTCTCCCCCGACTCGGACTGAATTCCGAGGACGACTTGAAGAAGCCCCGCCATCCATCAGCTCTTGTTGACACCGCACATCTGACAATCAGAGGCAACGTAGATCTTGTCCGGAGGAGCGGTGAAGATGGTGTGCATTCTTTGGTGTTGGGCTGTCACCTGTCGTGTTGGTCTGGGTGTCGGGGAGGTTGGCTGACCGGGTGGCGCGGACAAACCGGCGCCTACAATAAGGATTGTCAGGACTGATGAGTGAGGTAGGAGACCACGAGACACTTACAGCAGCCGGGATCTTGCGAACCTGGCTATGTAGATCTTGCTTTTGGAAGCCTTCTTGGTGGTGGTGGCAGCGGCGGCGGCGGTCTTCTTCGCAGCTGGTGTACTCTTGGCGTCGGCATCCTCAACACTACGAATCCCACTGTGCTTCATCAGGACATGGACACGGCCAAGCACGGCAACGACGCGGACAAGATGGCGGCACTGAAAAAAGCTCATCAAGAATATGGATCAATTGAGGATGAAGCTCAGTTCCGCGGTTCCGGCCGTGCTTTCGGAGACCGCAGCTGGCCGTGGTGCATCAATTGCTTCTCATTTTCTCGAAAAGTTGTGAAGCCATCAACGTCCAACGTGCAGCACTCCGTTGATCAAAGGGGAGACATACGTGGAGGTGTAGGTCTTCCCCCAGGCCGAGCATGGCGCAAACGACGTGCAAAAGCAAGGAACCCATCGGCACCATGATCACAAACCTCATCGTTCTGCCCTTGGCCTATTTCAATCGCATCATCAATCAAACCATCATCCATCACTCCATCACTCATCACTCAAACCCCCACATTCGTACCACCCATCACACAGTCCGTCACAAAACGCACCTTCTTCTTTTTGTTGCGAATGGGAAAAAACAAGATCAAAAAAAAAATCGGCGTGTTGACGACGAAAGGGGTCTTCTTATACACACGTAACACTCTCCATCTCCCCTCCTCCGATGCTGATGAATGGACGCCTTCATCAACAGTTCCTCCACTCCACATCTCCGCCGCCCACCGCTGCTCAAGATTGTCCCGCTGATCCCGTCACCTCTACCGATTTCCACCTAGACATCCTCCCAGTCTTTCTCACAGGCTGCAGGGGTGGCAGGTCGACTCGACCGTGCACGGAAGAGGCATTTCGAGGAGGGAAGCCGGTCTAGTCGGCGATGCGGGCCGTGGTTTTGTTGGTCTGCATTTCCCAAGCATCGCGAGCATGGGCGTGGTCTAGGAAAGCGGATTTCTGGTGGGAGTGAGGACTTCTGCTCTGCTGCTCGGTGAGGCGCTTAGCGGGCTCCTGCATCTCCTCGAACTTATTCCGGTGGTCGGCGAGGTGCTTCTGGAAAACGTTGTCCGTGTCCCGGTACTCGGTGAAGCGCCGAACTCGCTCCGTCCTGAAGTTGTCCCGGTTGCCGGCGGGGCGGTGAGCGGGCTTCTATATCATGTCGTCGTCGTGCCGGTACTCGTCGCGCGCGAGGAGGTCGTCCATGTGCTGGGCATGCTTCCGCTCGGCGAGGAGCTAATCCAGGTACTAACTTCGCTTCTGCTCCGGGCTGCGCCGGATACTTTGCTTTTCGGAGTTGGACTCGGGAGGCCGATTCTCCATGGAATCCTCGTGGACAGCGGTCGTGAAGGTGCGCACGATAGCGAAGCCCAAGCCGAGAACGCAGGCGCGGAGAAGAGCAACGTTGAGGGCGATGAATGCGACGAAGGCACGGGGAATAGCAACGGTAATCAATGCAATGCTGATGCGTCGAGATGGCGCTGTAATGGAAGCGAATCGTCCTACGTACGCTGGCGGGTGGAGAGGATGAATTAGTGAGGTGAATACGAATTTCGCGCCGGCGAGGATAAGAGGCACGCACCTTGACGCCCTGCACTGTCCCCGACAACGATGCCAGTGACCAGGACGTTCCACAAGTACAGCCCGAAGATGATGGACAGCAAAGTGTTGTTGTTGTTGTTGTTGTTGTTGTTGCAGTTGCAGTTGCAGGTTCTCGGGATCGGCAGGGCTGCTTCTAGCGCAGGCGAGTCGCTAAGGTAAGCCATGATGGTAGCATGGTGCGTGGGACCGTCTTATTGGACTGGACACAAGTCCGGACCAGTACTGTTGGTTGTTGCGATCCTGGCGATTGCCAAGGTGTCCCTGCGGGCGGAGTAAGGTAGGGCATTTTGGCCAGACCCGTCAGCGGACGTGGCTCCGCTAGCGTACATGTCAAAGCCTGCCCTGCATGGTGGAAACTACAGTAGCGTATTGATGCCTTGGGCTCACGAAACCAATCAATGTTCGTCATCAGGAATTTCATCGGTTTCTCCGCGTTCAATGAGTACTGGCTGCAAAGATGTCGGAGGAGGAACGCAGGATCGTGATTTTGCATGGTGCCGAGGGATTGGACACCATGGCACGATCGGGCCCCGCTGGCTTGACGGGTCGATCCGCGGACGAACCGGCATCTCGCTGTACCTGAGCATCGGGTCGACTAGGTACGGAGCCGAGATATGGATTCCTCATTCATGTGGGGTGGTCTGATCTCAAACTTCGGCGCCGCGTCAAACGCCAACGGAGAATTCCCCAATTGGGAGATATTGCTCTCGGTTGAGTTTGGACTACCAAACCATGCGTGGACCTCGCCTTCCGAGATACTCTGTAGGAATGAATTGGAGGGGACTATGACGCGACACCTTGAGATTGCAATGGAGGGAAACTTCCCAGTGAGGAACTGTGATCGTTTGCATCCCGCTTTCAAACGGGGTGTAGTTGATGGCTGTCACGGGAAGGGAGTTGCTATGATGCCGGATGTTGTTGTCGTCAAGGGGCTGGGAACCGCATTATTCTCGCGTGCCGTTCATGATTCCGATGCAACAATTATCAGGTCAGTCCAACTGACAGCAACCACAACTACAACATCATTACGATCAGGCTGGTCCGTTGAGAATGACCTTCTCTTCCAGATCAGCCGGGTTCCAGAAACCCTACGAGGACGAAGCTCTGGCCGCCGCGTTCCAGAACCCCCACGAAGACGAAGCTCTGGCCGCCGCGTTCAACTTCCACACTACACCATACCCTCCTTCCTTCGATTTCCTACCCCCTCTGGACGATAACTGGTGGACGACCCTCCCAGAGAACAACGACGTACCCAATCCATTCACCGACCTTCCCAACTTGCCATCAACGCCGACCCAACAAACAAGCATCTGGGCCAACAACGACCCTCCAGCCCTTCCACAAACTCCCTCCAAACCTACTGCACCCTGGCTATGGGAACCCGTCAGCCCGACCCTTCGCCTGTCCTCTAACGTAACTCCTCCCATCGATGACCCTTCAGCAATACCACGAATGCCTCCCAAACCCACCGCGCCTATGTTTGAGCCCGTCAGCCCGAGACTTCGCTTGCCCTCCAACGCAACTCCCACACGGCCGACCGCGACAGCCAATCTCCCTATTCGTCACCCGCCGACATCACCCTCACCCCACCCGGACCGAGAAACCGAGAAGAAGTATCGATTTCGCGTCCGCACCCCGGCCATGGTGGAGGCTGTGTGCACGAGGAAGAGAGATAGGTCGGGACACACTCGGAAGAATGATGGTGGAAGAAAGGGCAAGGGAAAGGGCAAGATTGGAGGCCGGAACAAAAAGGAAGATGTTGTGAAGGTAGGAGAAGAGTCGATCGAGGTTGAGCGGGGTTGATCAGAGGAGAGAGGAGGTTGAGCGGGTTTCTGTAATAGCATTCATGGTATACACCAGGAAACGGGAAGGAGGGCAGAGCAAGCGACATAACAATGGACTCCTTGGCCATGTTGTGTTTTACGTTGTATGTAGAAAAGAAGAGACAGGAACGTGTGAAGATTCCAAGAAGGGTTCGTCATCTCGTATTGAGTTGGAAGCGAGACCACCTCAGCATGTTCATTGTCGGGATCGATTTGATGAATTCGTAGCATGAAGGTGAACTGTCTTGTAGTGTTCACATGCACTGTCGGTAGAATAGCAGAGAACGAGACGTCACCTGAAGCCATATGTACATATATGCACATAGATGCATAAACCTTGCACAGATCGGAGCCTCGGCCTTCTCAGCTGTTGCTTGCCGACTACCTTACCTTACTCGTGATGTTCCGATGGTTGCAGCACGAGTATTCTACCTGCTCCAGACGTTCATGTCGTCCTCGGCCGTGCATCATGTCCCGCCTTCGCCAACGCCAATTTCCGCAACAATCTTTTGGGCAATGTCAATCAACATCACGAATTTCATGTCCCACCTTCGCCATGCCAATTTCGGAACAATCATCTTCGCGAGCGCTTTTGGGCAATATCGTCAAGATCACGAATTTCCCGGCGATGGCCCACCCAACGCGACAACGCGGCGATGACCATATTAATCGTCTCCTCCCATTCTCCCGATCTCCCTTACGATCCATCACCCCGAGCACCACCCCACCAACCGACATTCCGGCTCCCACCACAGCCTCTTCACAATGCCACGCGATTACCAGGCCGCTCGCCCCATCATCGCTACCCTCCTCAAGACTCTTCGCCTCCCCAACATCGGAGCCATCACCCCACGTCAGCTCAACCGACTCTACCGCGCTCTGGGATGGGAGTCCGACGACATGCAAGAGGAGCGAAAGGGGAAGAAGAATCTGTTGATGTGGATCAGAAAGAATGTGGATGGGATGGATGTGGAGAAGGGATCAAAGATTGGATGGGATCGCAAGGTGGAGGACAGTGTATGTCTGCGGGAGGAGGAGTTGAAGAAGGATGGCAGTGGAGGGGAGGATGGCGACGACACGGATGGTGATGAGGGGTATGATGAAGAGGGGTGCAATAAAGAGGGGCATTCCAAGATCGAGCAGAATGATGGAAAGAGT
This sequence comes from Zymoseptoria crescenta, assembly GCA_026122155.1. NCBI lineage: Eukaryota > Fungi > Ascomycota > Dothideomycetes > Mycosphaerellales > Mycosphaerellaceae > Zymoseptoria > Zymoseptoria crescenta. The sequence continues at coordinate 11,954 of JALRMM010000557.1, forward strand.
GGTGGAAAGGGCGGCAAAACCAATGCAGATCTACTGGATGTCCACAACAACGACATCCTCACCCCGGGATGGGATCCCTCTTCCGCCACCATGGCCTCTCTCCGCAACATCCTCACAACCCACTCCATTGCCTTTCCTTCATCCGCCAACAAGTCCGCCTTGGTTGAACTGGTCACTGTCAAACTTCTACCCACCGTCAATCACTCGCGTCGGCAGAGTGCACGAGGCCTGCGCAGCAGTCGAGAAGGTGCGGCCGTGAGAGACGTTGGAAACGAGGATGTGTCAACCCGAAGCAAGGATGAGAAGAGGAGGCAGGTGGAGAAGAGACAGAAGCACGTGGAAGTTGTGGATCTCTGCAGTGATTCTGGCATCCCATCGTTGGCTGAGGACGATCATGTGGTAGAGATGGATGTGATGGAAGATTTGCAACACGAAGTTCCCACGCTTCCTCAGGATGACGACCTTTCTCAACACACCAACTTTCCTCAGGACGACAGCCTTTCTCAACACAACAACCTCTACCAGAACACCATCCCTTATGAAGGCGACGCCACTCTCCAAGCTCAACTGGCACGCGCTATTCAAAATCGAGACGAGTTGGTCAAGGTTTGTTTGGAACAGCAAGAAATGGTTACACTTCTGAAAGAAGCGAGGGCAAAATTGCAGACACAGCTCGAATTCACCTTCTCCCAGGCGCAGAATGAAGTTGACCAGCTTCGAAAGGAGAAGGCGGATTTAGAGGTTCGATTGGAGTCTACCGCCCTCCGCGAACTGCCCATCTCCCGGGGTGAACTCAACCACCTCTACAAGGAGAATGCGGATCTACAGGACCGGCTGGACACTACCATCAAGTGTTGCGATGAAGAAAAGGCAGATTTGCAGAGTCAGTTGAGATCTTCCATGCAGCGCCACAATGAGGATACGGATCTGCAGGCTCGACTTCAGAAACAGCTCGAAATGGCCAAGGCCAACTACGAACACCGCCATTCCACGATGCAAGACCAACTCGATCAACTCCAATCCACGATCGACAGCCAAGCAGCCGAGCTCTCCGTCCTCCGCACGAAAGACAACTCCAACGTCACCGGCCGTTCCAACACCTGCAACACATTGCCCATCCTGGAATCCAAGGGCTCGGAGAAGGATGTGGTGGAACCATTGCACGCTGTCCTTACTACGGTGCTGCAGCGCGCCCGAGCTGGAAAGTTTTCCCAGTGTTTCGATGGTATCGGAGATACTATGAAGATTGTGGTTCAGATGTCGATGGAGAAGCAGGCGGTGGAGGACAAGGTCGCGCAGACGACTGGAGAGTTGAGCAGCGCTGGGCAGAACGAGTTGATATGTTTGATGGACTGATAAAATCGATCTGAAGTCGTGTGGGATGGTGAGTAGCCAGTTCGCTTTGACCGAAATGAAGTAAGTACGAAGTAATAGCAATGGAAAGTACACATGCAATGCTCTTTCACTCGGCCCATCTACGAGTCCTGGCTTCCCTACCAAATCATCGTCTACAACGCCCTTTCCTCGCGCTTCTACTCTTCCCTTCGCAACGCCTTGTCGACTCCCTATACCGACACCCGGCCCGACAACGACACCCTCATTATCTCCTTCACCGTCAGCGTCCGCTATCTACTTCTTTCTCGGAAACGTGTCTCCTGGATTTGGAGACTCCACAAGGTCGGTCCTCGCCGCTGGGCCCTCCGCGAGCCTGCCTAACGTCTATCTGGTCGTCGTCACCCTCACTCCTTTCAAACGATCCCCACCTCGTCCGCGGAGGACCCGGCGTGGACTGAGGGATTCCCGGTAGAACATTGTCGGAGATATATTAGAGTGTGGAAGTCGAGGGGAGGTCGGCGAACAGTGTGATGCATTTGAGGCTGGTAGTCTCCCGTCGCAGGAAAGCCATGCCGTCTCCGGCTCCTCTATCGCCAACATGCTGGCCATGCTCGGCACCTCTACGTCGTCCATCGCCGCCGGGTCACAGAGCAAAGAGAGAACGGGTCCATTTCTCCCAGTCGGGAGCAGGCGCGATGGTTGCAAACAAACCAAAATCGTTCAAGAGCTACCTTCTGAATGACACTAGTGAGATGGAAAGGAAAAATTGCCCTGCCCACGATATGCGCGGAACAGCCGTTACTTTGATGACACATTTCGAATCAGCCGCATTACCACGCCGCCTCACCATCACCACACCGCCTCACCATCACCACTCCGCCTCACCATCACCACTCCGCCTCACCATCACCACCTCGCATCACCACGCCGCCTCACCATGACCACGCCGCATGACCACGCCGCATGACCACGCCGCATCACCACGCCACATCATCTGCTCTATTCCAACACGATCGATGAGTGAAACAGGGCAATATCAGAGTGCGCCTGACAGATCGCGAAGTTCGCCGTCATCTTCGTCTTCCAGATCTTCGAGTTGGTCCTCATATTCGTTCAAGAACAGCGTGACGCCGCCCATGTCGGGGTCGTAGAGAACGTCGACGGCCTCATCCAGAAAGTCGGTGAGATTGTCATAGCTTGATTGAAGATTCCACATGATCCCAAGAATGTCCTCGGTCCAGGCCGCGCGGTCTACGAAGCGATTTTCTGCTGCTGCACGACGGTGCAACATCTTCTCAAGCAGCCTGTAGAAGAGCCTGCAGAGGGAGTCTGCGAACTCCTTCGATTCGACACATTCGAGGCCCAAGTGGGCGCGCACTGCTGTTCTGACATTGAGCACAACGCCTGCCTCCGGCGGGATTCCCGTCTCGGCAATCGGAATCCGACCTTGATCTGTGCGCACAAAGCCGTTGTCTCTCGTGAAAGCAATGGCGGAGCAGTCGCCGGTTTCAGCGATCTGGAGGGTAGTGAGATCGTCATCCGTGAATCGCAGGATGGTCACAGGGCGCGGGTTGCGGAGTTCAGGGCGTTCGAAGATTGGGTTGGTCTGGGACTCGCCCGGCGGTGCCCTCATGATGAGGAAGGTGTGATTGACGGTGTCAACTCGAAGGCAAAGAGCCATATTGAGGAACGGCACGGAGTCTGGTGGTGAAATGGGTGTGCAATGGTGATATGAGTTTGAAGTCGGGTTGGAATGGAGATTAGATAGGCATGAGGGAAGAGGATGATACTTGTGTCCGCTGCGCGACGACAATGGTCGACCGAGCGTAGCACTGAATGTTCACCGGCCGGCAAACTACAGACCGAACTGCACGTTACCGTCGCGGGAGCGGGAAAAACTACACGACATGCGCGACACACCCCTGTACAGCATTCGATATGCAGATGGCGGGTACGAGCTCTACAGCACGCAACCATGGACGTTCCGTGGCGCAATTCTCCTTGCGTTATGCATGCGTTGACTCGAATCAAAGGTCAGCTGTTCGACCGCAGGAACCAGACTTCAAACCTCGGCGGAAACGAGATGTAGCGGCAGTGAGTGGTGAGCCTCTGAAAGGACTGCCCGTCTAATAAAACAGAGTCTCGAGCAAACGGATTAACATTGTATCAAAAGAGCTTGCTGCTGGTTATGCCAGGGGAGATGAGCCTGGCGAGGCCGAGTACTAGACTGGCTGTGGAGTTCGAGTGCAATACCAAGGCGTTGGATGAAAGTGCGAAGAGGCCGTTCATGCGTAGATGGACTGGGAGGAGAAGCCTGGCGGGAAAGTCGCTCGGATTATCTAGATAACCGTCAGCGGGAGCGATCTGCAATGCCGTACCACAATGCCAGAGTTGAACAGCATTCGTTTTGACCCAGATGGTGTAACGACATTGTTGCTCATCTGATTGTAGACGCCGTCTCAACCGTTTTCACGGAAACGACCGTCACCCTGCTGTGGACGGGGCCTTGGAAAGCGGCGACGAGTCTGGACGTTCCAGCGCCGAATGGAACCGCGGGACGTAGAGCCAGGCAACTCTTTGGACGACCCTTCGTGCACAATTATCTGACGAGCCTAGGGAAGTCGACACTATCCGCATACGCAAATCGTGCTTTGAAGATCGCCGTGGCCTACTTGCCCTTTCCGAACATCTTCTGCGCCGTGCAGATGGATATGTATACCCGAGCATCGCTGTCAGGTTAGAGAGATAACACTTCCTTTGCCATTCGGAGTACTGAGCTACGCATCTGCAATCGCACATCGGAGACCGTACCCGGGAAGTATCTACAAGGCAGAATCTCGAAATCAGTGAATGTGACCAACCCACGCCTCTCTCAGCACGAATCCCAGACTCTGCTTCGAGAGCAAGGTACGGATACCCTCCATAGCCAAATGGCCGAGATGTAGCAGATGACCGTGTAGTTGGCAGACTCGCCTCTTTCGCAATACCACCGGGATCACTTGTGATGAACCGCCTGGTGTGAGGTCTAGTGTCCGTGTGCTCCTTCTCATGCGTGCTCGTTGCGATGTGGTGCCTCGGATGCGGCTGAATGGTTCGTTTGTTCGGTGCGCTCGGAGGTTTTCTGGAGATTGCTTTTGTTGGACGTCGCATGCTGGTGTCAGTCATGTCGTGCGCTCGGCGTGGGCGAGGATGCTTCTGCGTGGACGTGAGTCGTAGCACTCGTAGTGGACGCCGACGTCGGCAGAGCTGGCTGTTTGTGATGCGATGTCTCCAGGCGCGCAGTCTTGCGTGATGGCGGTCGGGTGAGTTGCAGAAGCACAGTGCCGAACGCCTCGCCTTGTTTTAGACGAGCTTGTGCCCGTCCTTTAGCTCAAGGTGCAGTCTGAAGTCCGGATCGTTATCGTAAAACCAGGCCTCCTGTCTGAGCGCCTTGCTCGCACCCGCGACCAAGTCCTTGATCTTAATACCGCCGCGACTGGACAGCTCGAAGAGACTATATCCCGAGGGCCTGTCAGTGCCGGCGGTGAAGTATCGGACATGAAGTCTGATTTTCTCAACAGGCGGTTGCGTGATGAACATCTCGTCGTGGAGATCTGGAGCTTTACCCCTTGGAATGTGCCGCTCGATGCGCGTACACAGGTGAAACAATTCTGTGTCGTCGCTTTTGGTGAGGCTGCGAAGGTCTTGAAACACCACATCTCCGTTGCCGGTGGCGTGGAACAGTAGTGAATTGATGCGGACATGAGGTGTATCGGCCGGTGCCAGGAACAGGCGACGCTGAAGTCCGAGAGAGGCGCGAATTGTGTCGTGGAAGATGCGGGAGACGCGCCTGCAGTGGAGGAGTTCGCGTTCGGAAAGGTTGTCGAGAATGTTCTCCAGCAATTCGGTAACTGCGAGGACTTGGTGGCATTGTGGCGTAGGAGCTAGCGGAGCGTTGTGTGTAGACCGGATCGAAGAGGGCACTCCACTGGAAGCATGTTGGAGCTTGCTCTGGCATGGGTCAATATCCCATCGTCGTGCTCGCTCTTCCTTGCTTGCTCATAGCCGCGCGGACTTGAACAGCTCATGTTGCTTGACGTACCATTGGACCGTGATCGCCTCTGAACTCCTTCCGCCTCATCTCCACATTCGTTCTGCGCACAATCAATCGTGAAGACGAAGCACACCTCATGAAGGATAGAAGTTGTTGTTGCCGCTGAACTCTCCACGACTGCGCAACAGAAATTGTTCCGCTGTCCTCATCCTCGACCATCCTCGACTGTCTGCATGCCCAGCACCGCCGCCCGCAATGCATTCCGGCATGAAGCTCTACTCCATCCTCGGCACGTGTGTTGTCCTTGATCTCGGCACATACAGCTTCTCCATCGCCTCGATGCCCAACAACATCTCCACCTGCTTGGTAGTATGCTCCTCCAATTGATCCACACACCTCGCACTTTTCGCCTGCAGTCCCAGCCCAGCCCAGATCACTCCACTTCTCTCGTACCTAGCATCTCATCCCACTGCATACCGAGATGCGGGTATCATTTCTCCGCGAGACTCTGCAGAACCTCGCCTCGATGTCCGCCAGCTTCTCCGCATCTGATTCGTACCGGAGTTCGTCCGCATTTGATGGTGGCCAGGCTGGGTGTGTTGAGTTGAAGAGCATCGCTGTGGCGCCAGCGGTGTCTTGTAGTGGGGTTTCTCTTGATCAGGCTGCGAGAACTCTGAAAGTGGTCAATGTAGGTAGAGTCTGATGCGAAGAGACGAAGCTCCAGAGTGGCCAACCGGTCGAATTCCGCATTTCCCGATTTCCGAAAATCGTGTTAGCGCGAAATCCCGCCAAGACATGCCCGTATAAGCACATTCGGGTGCATTCTACACCTATTCGTGCTCTTATTAGCATTTCTCCCAAGGCAAGACCTCAAAATCGTCCATATTACCTCGAATGCACTAACTATGCACTAAGAACGATGTATGCGCGCCCTAGACCCCCTATATATAGCCGCCGGTACCGCGGAGATAATTTAACATAGAACGAACGACTATATTCAACGACTATATATAAGATATCTACGGTTTGCGCTTCTCCGGTATATCCTTAGCTAGCTTCTTTAGTAGTCTAATACGCCTACTACTCCTACTACGAGGGCCTACGGAAGCCGGAGGTAGAGCTAGTAAAGCCGGAGCTAGTAAAGCCGGAGGTAGTAGTAAAGCCGGAGGTAGTAATAGGGACGCCTTCCGCTACTTCTTCTACTTTAGTTATATAGTTAACGACGCTAGCGAACGTAGGTCCGAACGTACCTACGAATAAGGTAGTAGAGGGGGCGTCCTATTAGCCTCTCTATCGCTACCTTAAGGTAGTAGAGGGGGCGTCCTATTAGCCTTTCTATCGCTACCTCCGAACTGTTTATTATTAAACACCCTATTTATAAAGAATTCTGCTTTATCGAAGCTATACTCGCCTTTATCGTCGCTATTATTTACTACCGCTAGCTCCCTATCCTTTACTACCGCTAGCTCCTCGTTCTTTATAGCTACGGCTCCCTAACGTACTAGCGATGTAGTAAGATCGATCGTTAGCTAATAAGGAGGCGGTAGTAGCTCCTTATTATTCGGAGCCTTATTCGTAGTTACGTTCGTTATTAGGCCTAGCGGTTTAATTGCTCTACCCTTACCCTTACTCGGTCTAGCGACTAGTTCCCCCGATAGTAGTCCTATTGCTTCCAGCCTCTTAGCTAAGTTCGTAGCTAGCTTCGGCCTAATAGCTTCCTACCGAGCGGCTTCGACCTACTATTAATGTTCGTGGAAACGAGGATCCCCTAGAGCCGGAGGGTTAATAAGGTTAATCGGATAAGGTAGGCTAGTAACGTCGGGGTCTGGCGATTCCGATCTTATATACTCTAACGCTTGTTAAGCGTAGTAGTTATGCTCCGCCTTAACCCTTAGTCGCTCGAATATCGCCTTATTACCCTTAGCCTCCCTATTTATAAGAAGGATAACGATATTCCATTTGTGTGCCTTGCTAGCTAGGGTCTAGCTTCTACTAAATAATAGCATTACGTCCTCGATATCCTCCTTATCCGTAGCGGCTTCGGATATCCGGACTAGCGTATTCGTGCCGTGTTCGAAGTAAGAGAAGAAGCTATAATCTATCTAGTCCGGATCCGACATTAGTACGACGTTCGCTCGATTAAGAAGGAAGCCCTTTAAGTGCTAACCCGGTAGCCGTCTATTCTATTTATTCGCATCGAAGGTATCTAGCTGTCTAAAGACTTTGTCCGGCTTCTCGAACGTCTCCTTAAACTCGTCGCTAAACAATACACGCTATTTAAACACCTCTAGCATGCCTTTATATCTAGCGATACTACCGCCGGCTTATCTACCTCTACGTCTACCGCCTCGTCCGCCGCCTTATCTACTACCCCTCGATAGACTCGTAACGGTATAACTGCTACTCGACCCCTACTGCTGCTACTGCTACTGCTGCTGCATAAGTAGTGTAGCACTAACTACCTTTCCGAAGTTATTAACCTAAGCCGTTCGTAGTATAGCCGATAGTTACCTATATATAGCGGCGGAGGGGTAACCGATAGGTAGGCCTACCGCTAAGATGCTTGCTATTATAGGAAGGTTGTATTACTTAAATCCGAGTTGCCGGTAGCCCTTAGCCTAGTTACTAATAGAGTTAAAGGAGTTGTAAG
>JALRMM010000558.1:0-19945 GCA_026122155.1 Zymoseptoria crescenta
TGGTTTGTTTTTTTTTTTTATTTTTACCCCCAATAATACCCGCTTAATTTGACGGAAACGCCCGCAGCCATACACGGCATTCATCTCCACCCCCCCCCCCCCCCCCCTCCCCTCCTCAACGATCTTGACAATCAGAACCTGATCATCCTCGCGCGATAGCGCTTTCCCATCCAGAACGGCAAAAAGTGGATGTTACACACCGGTTTGCGCGGCTTCGGCACGCTGCGCGGATACGTCGCTGCGTACTCTACCGTCTTGCCGATGAACGGAGACCTCCAATTCTGGTCCGAGAGGCAACGATATCCCCGCGTTCGACGCACGCGTCGATTTCGCAGTTGGGGGGATAGTCGGGCGGGTTGTGGTCGTCGTCGGCGAGCCAGCAGGTTGGCGGTGTTCGTCGGAGGAGTCGGTGACGTCGGCGGTCGAGGACGGACGAGTTTTTTTTTTTTTTTTTTTTCTACAGTCACAATGTCCAAGTGTGCTTCTGCCGTTGCGAGGCTTTGGGCTGGACTCGCGGCCAGGGGTACGTCGTCGTCCGGCGCACGCGGAGAGGGCGGGGACGTCGATTCTGGGGTCGGAGTCGGACTAGCCTCGTTTGAAGAAGGCGTCGGCGGCGGCGGCGGATGGCATTGAGAGGGGGGTGGCTTCGCTGTTTTGCTTGTGGGTGTGGTATTTCGTGGATGTGCGCTGGTCTGGAGAGGTTTTGGTTTGCGGGGATGTTTGAGCTGTCGGGTCTAACGGGCCGCGACGAGCTGTGGAGAACTGCAGCCAACGATGCGAATGAATAGCGCGGGGCGGCGGAGGTCAGGGAGAGGGCGAGGAAGAGAAGGAGGCTGGGATGTAACGAGGAACCTACGAGAGGCGCTGAGGGGACGCTAGCGAGACATGAGCCTGCGAAGTGAGCGATAACATGATGAGGGACGGCGAGTCCATGACTGGATGATTACCGATGCCTCTTGTCTCATCGGCATGGTTCCCCGTCCGTCCTCATCGCTATCGTCGAGGGCCTCCTCATGTTTGCGGCTAGTACTGCGACTTCGACAGTGAGAGCGAGCGTCCGCCGATCCAGGCGTCTCGCCTGCGTCAAGTTCCACTCCATATATAGCCGCCGGACAGTGCAATCGTCGACTTTCACGATGCTTGCCAAACACCCTCTAGAACACCACCCCCTTCGTCTGCCCCTTCTTACTCAGATCCAAATCCCTCAACATCCACACCCACACGAAACACAATCCCATCACCCCCACTCCCGCCGCCAACATTCTCGTCTGCGCAAACCCATAGCTCTCCTGAATCGCCACCCTCTCCGGACTCCCCACCGGATACGACAGCTGCGTGTTGAGGTCCGCGTAGATGAGCGTCGCGTTCGCCACCGCGGACTCGGGCAAGTTGCGCCGCAGGGGTCCGAGGAAAGTGTTGGTCCAGATCGCGCCGGAGATGGTGTTGCCGACGGCGCCGCCCACCGTGCCGGACACGTAGAGGGAGGCGAGCACGGCGGCGACGTGTTGGTGGTCGACGGCGGCGAGGACGCCGAGTTGGACGAGGAGGACGAAGACACCCCCGCCCGTGGAGATGAAGATCTCGCACATGATGATGTACCACCCAATCGCCTGATTCGGCCGGCGGAAATGTATCATCAACCCCAGGCCGAACATGTACAGCGGCACGGCGATGGAAAAGACCCATTTGAATCTCTGGGTCTTGCGAATCGCGAAGCCGACGATGAAGAGGAGAACTCCCGATACGATTTGGAAAGGGGAGTTGACGTACCCGGCTTCGGCGACGGTGAGGTTGGATACGACTTGCAGGAAGGAGGTGAAGTAGCTGTTCCAGCAGTAGTAGGAGATCTGGTAGGTGGTGTCGATGAGGCAGCAGGCGATGACGGTGCGGTCGGTGAGGAAAGTGTTGGCGAGGAAGGGGTGAGGGGCGAGGTAGGGTTCGTAGAGGGCGAGGAGGACGAGGAGGAGGAAGCCGAGGATCATGAGGGCGATGATGTAGGGGGTGCGCCAGCCGGAGGGGGCGGAGGCGGCGAGGGTGAAGGGGAGGAGGAAGAGGGTTAGGCCGGCGGCGAAGAGGACGACGCCGGAGACTGTGTGGATCAGTCAATTGAGGATGCGTGATGAAGCGATGTGCGTTACTTACGGTCGAAAGCCACGAGTCCATATCGCAGACTTCGGACGACAGTGCGGCCGCTCTTCTCACGCACGTAGCGGCTATCCCGCTCAGCTTTTCGGAGCTGCGACTTTAAGAGGATGAATAGAGGGAGCGTCATGGCCGGCACGATGATTGCAAACGCCCCGAATCCCCACCTCCAATTGACGTTGTTGAGGAATCCCTCGGCGGCCTTCGGGCCCGCGAATGCCGTGATCATGTACGGCGAGCTCGTGAATGCGAACGCCAGTCCTCGATTTCGCGAGGAGGTCACGTCGGCGGCGAGCACGGCGACGGTAGACCTGTGCTCGGCCCATTAGCACTTAGACTTGCAAATCCTCTTCAAGAGAAGACTTCAAGGGAAACTCGCCCGCGCAGCACAGAACGTCGCCAACCCATCGCTTACAGCGATTAGCACCACCCCGAGCGTGGCGCATCCGACCGCAAGCAAGAACCCCTCAGCACGACCCCACACGTCGAGCAGTTTGGCCATGGGGATGTAGACGGCGGCCGTCATGGCGTTGGCCACGGTGCCGATGACCGTGATGAGGGAGTGAGATTGGAAGGCGGAGGTGACATAGGGGGTTAGAGAGGCGAGGACGGCGAGGCGGAGGCCGTTGGTTAGGAAGACGATCCATATGCTGGATGATGAATGTCAGTGAGTCGTCTTCTGCGTGGACCATTGATCTTGGATGAAGGGACTCACTTGATGAGGAGAAAGGCGAGAGACCATTTCGTCCAGACGAGCGTTACGGCTTCGATCTTTTGGATGCCGGATTGGGCGGTTTGGTCGGGTACGTTGGCTTCCTTGTCTGCTTGGATGGTGTCTTCTTGTGGGTGGCTTCTACAATCGCATCGCTGGCGGCAGTGGACCCGTCCTGGCCCGCGAAGGCTTTGAGGGAAGGCATAGTAGATTTTCTCTTGTGACGGGACGGACGGAAGAAGGGACCAGCGATGTGCTGAAAGCCGACCTCTACCGGGAGGCTCCTCGTCTCTTATGCATCCCACCGACGTGAGGTATGCCTGACAGCCCCCACCCGGCTGTCAGGGCTTTCGAGTCGCATACGTTGGGACCAGCAGCCGTGTCAGTGGACCCGAGACCCTATGTCCGCCGCACATGCTTGTGGAGCTCTTCTGCAACATCTGACCCTGCGTACGGTCTACCATACTGGACGCAGACGGCTCAAGGCGAGATCAGATAACTCCTGCCTTGGCTCGTGGGTCCGTGGCTGAAGGATGCACTTGGCGAGCGAGCTCGGATGCCCTGCCAACGAATGGAGTGAACCGAGTGGGGTCGGATGCAATTTTATCTGATCATGAGATTAGATCCTGCATTCACTTACATCCACCCGGTTGGTGTGGGGCCCCGAGGACCCGAAGGAGGGGTTTGCTTTCTGCTGCGACGGAAGACGGTTCTGTCCTCATCCGGCGAGTTCAGGGTAAACGCTGCTCCTGACAAGTAAAGTCGTACGACCTTGCGGATCTGCGCACTTGTGTGTGTGTGTGTGTGTGTGTGTGTGTGTGTGCATTGACTTTGGCAACAAGCCATCGACAATGGTCGTCCGCTCAAAGATGACGCTTTCACAAGCCCACCTACCGAACACCTGCCAATACACCGTCGAAACTCCACGCGGACCATATCTCGTACAAGTCGCATGGCCGCTATGCTGGAGCTCCGAGCGTCAGCCGCCTGCAAATGAGGAGAAAGACACTCCCGTATCCAGCTTGTGCGCAGCCACTCTCGAAGCTTCCGGAGGACAAGATACTGACGCCCTCCCAGCTACCTCGTCGACAGCAACGCCTACTTCTTCACCGCAGTCGAGATCTCTCGCCGCCTAGAGTCTCTCAACGGCACTCGCAGTATCATCGTCGGCGTGGGCTACCCTCCGTCCAAGTTCGTCTACGACTTCCGCAGAGGTTCAGATCTGACGCCTCCATCCCGCGACGGGACGTACAAGCCACCTCTCGACAAGGACGGCAAGCCGCGGACAGACTTGCAGTTTGGGGAGGCCGATCTTTTTCTCGAGCTTGTTCAGAATGAGGTCATGAGGGCGGTGGAGAAAGACATGTTTCCGGCTGTCGATTGGAAGAGCGGGAGGAAGTGTCTGTTCGGGCATTCCTATGGCGGGCTGTTCAGTCTCAACGCCCTCTTTACGAGGCCCGCGCTATTCGACTTCGTCGTCGCTGCGAGCCCGTCGATTTCTTGGAGTAAGTACTCGATTGTGACATTCCAAGAGGAGGAGTTTCGAAAGAGAGATGAAATGCCCGAGAAGCCGCCAAGGTTGCTTTTGACGTGGGGCTCGAATGCCGAGGAGCTTGAGCGGAGAGATGGCGAATCGGAGGCCTCATTCGAGAGGAGAGAACAGGATGCAGAGGAGCCGGAATGTAGAGATGATGCCGGGGCAATGGCGAAGAGGCTGGAGGAATTTCGTGGCATTGGGACTGTTACGACGGCTAAGTTCCCAGGTTGGGGGCATGGAGGTGCGGCTGTCGTGGGTCTCCAGAGAGCGATGATGTGGTTCCTGCTAGAGATAGACTGAGCACATGCAGCCGTTATCCGATGAGAGTAAACATGAGATGCATCGATCGTTGGGATCTCTCTGGTAGATCGTAGCAAGACGCTTATCCAATGCTACCAGCCAAACTTCTCCACTGCAACATCTGTGCTGAGTCCCTCCCTCACAAGGCGGGAGCACGTATTCCTGACGCTCCTGTTGAGACTGTCCGGACCCGACACAACGACACCAACCTTGGATGCAGCGCTCGGGCACCCCGCTCGCTCCACGAGCTGATGTACCTCATCGCAAAGCAAAGCCTCAACATCAGGTCGTCCATATTTGCGGCTGGGCGGCGGTATGACAAGATGCAGTCCCACATTCTTCAGCTCCTCCAGTTTTTCGATACCCAGCCAACTGACATGAGAAGCATCCCGAATCAACCAGATAAGACAGACCTGCTGATCATGCCGAGATTCGCTATGCAACAGTGACCAGATGATTGGATAAGCAACCGCGATTCCAGATCCACCCGCTACGATCACGGAAACGTGGCTAGCATGCAACATTTCCAAAGCATGTAGGGAACCATACGGACCGTCGAGGCGGATCGGAGCAGATGCATGATTCTGGGCGTAGTGCAGGAGATCTCTTGAGAAGCCACTCTGCGCGCGGATGATAAGGTTGAACCAAGCGTGGTCGTGCCCAGGCTCTGGAGCCGCTGAAGCAATAGTCATGGGATGGAACTGTAAGGCGTGCTGTTTCGACATCCCGGGGACGGTGAGGAAGACGTGCTGGGAGGGCTTCCATCCTTGCCTCATACTGCAGCCCAGCCAGCGCCTCCAGTGAGACTTGGCGAGGGGAGTGACAGGCCAGTCCGCGGAAACCTTGACCGTCTCGCCGTCCTCCATAACTTCAAAGTCCGCTCTCACCGTCTTCGTCTTGATCCTCAACCTCCACACGATCCGATCTAAGAGAAATATCGCCAGCGATACAGCAACATACGGCCGACTCCGGAAGTGGTGAAAGAACAGCAGTACCAACCCAGCAGTCTGAAGGAACACATGACTGGCCAAGAACATCTCATACCACCACTCCCGGAATGAACTCAGACTGGTGAGGTACAGCACCTCATACGCCACGAAAGCACAGTCGCCCAGAAAGATGTATCGGATTGTGAGGAAGCGATAGAGCGTGAGGTGGAGCGGGCGGAGGACGCGATACCAGGCGAAGAGCATTCCGGAGAAGTGCAAAATTGCGAGCAGGCAGAGAAGTTCGCCTTGTCGACGGTGAAGGATGTTTAGGTTCTCGTAGCTGTGGCCTGTGAGGGCTTTGAGCGGTTGATTTTTGGCGGCGAGGAGGTAGAGCCAAGGCAGATTTGCGACGAAGAGTAGGCCGGAACGGTCGGCGATGACTTCTATGCATGTTGAGGTGCGGTAGTCCACGTGGTAGAGGAGATAAAAGATGTTGAGAGCCGGGAGAGACAGAATCCAGAGTATTGTCGAGTTTTCTGGTAGGATGCGACTGATGATTGGGAGTGGAGGGAGTTGGTACATCAGTGATGATTTGATCCATCTTCTTATCCTCCGAGTGGTGCTGGGTGCTGCCCTCGCGGATCGATCTCGGTCTCTCTTGAGAAGGGACGTGTTTTCGGTGGCAAATATGCCTCTGCTCGATTCCGCAGGCGACACATCGCTTGAGCTGAGATTCCGATCTACGGACACGGAAGCTGCAGGTCGCTTTGCGAGGTCATCTCTGCATTTGCGGTCCTGATCAGTAGCTTTCCCTTCTCCTTGCCTCCTTCGTCTTGACTGAGTGCATTTGCAGTGTTGGTGTCTCGCCGCTGCGACCAGCACGACAACCAGCACAGCCGCCTGATAAGTGACCAGGAACCAGCGATTGAATTCAAAGCCCTCGATGAGCTGTCTGCGATGTTCCTCTGATGGTGTCTCAGTTGTGCCGAAGCTGGGATCAATCAGATCAGATATCGTGAGGTTGTTCGAGCGCGAGAGTGTCGAGAACGACGCCATCATCCGGCTTTCGGAAGTTCACAAAACCATGTTATTCCGTGGTCCTGGACGTGATTCCATGCAAATGGTGGTTGTGTTGCAGATAAGGATATGTCTTCCGAAGGTCGCGATGGGATCTGCTCGGACCTTGGCGACGATTTGGCCCGCCGTAGTTGTTTTGCAGCAGCGATACCGGCAGGATGGCCTGACTGTTATGTATTCTTGTCAACATTGGTATCTGCTGTGGCGAATACTCATATCGGTATATGCTGGTACAAGAATTGAAACTCGTCTGATCACCGGCTTACTGGTGTGTAGCTCTACAGAAGTGCGGCACACAGCGCTTTCGATGGCGAACTGCGTCTCGAACTATTCTGGGCTGCGCTCCTACGCTGCCTTGCGTCGCCCTATTCCCTATTCTTGATCCGCGACAACGCGCTCCCTTGCTTGACTGCAAAACGCTGTTCACGGACAACGCCTGGTTCCTTCCTAACATACATTCGTCCTCAATAATTCATGGGTATCATTTCGACCTTCTGTCGTGCTTGCCGCATCCTTCCACCAAACCCGCAAACATTACTTCCATGACTGGAAGAACTTCTCCAGCTTCTTGCCGGCTTGCACTGACGGTCGATCCAGGAACCGTTCGAAGAGGCCGGCAACAATAAAGTTGATCGCGGCCGAAGGTATCATGTACAAAATCCACGCCAAAGGAACCATCGAGCCGGACTTGTTCTCTGGGTCGATACCGAAAAGACTGCAAGTCAGAGAGGCAAGCGGAACGAGACAAGGCCGAACCCAGATGTGACTCATGTACAGGCCGAATGAGATGCGACCAAGATATTGGACAAAGCGCCATTCCACACATCTTCGCAGAGCGGGCAATTCTCCAATGGCGATGAGACATATCCACGCGGCCAGACATCTCTGCATGCGATCGATTTGAAAGTCCTCGTACAACCCCAGGAACGGGTGCGGGAGGTTCAACCACGTGAAACCCGGTCGTGTTTTCATGGCAAAATTGCCTGGCTCTTCGTGTTCGTATTGCACCGACGGCATGCCGGCTGTATAAAAGCCAAAGGCGAAGAGTGCCCAGAGACAGGCGGGTCGCCATCTTTGCCACAAGCTCGACGCGGGCGGATTGCGCTGCCTTTGGATCTGGTAATCTGCGAAGGTCATGCCGAGAAGGAACTGTCCTGATATCCAGTCGTCTCGCATGGCGCTGATGACAACCCAGATACCGAGCAATACTCGGCGCGCTTTCGGACTCGACACATATGCAAGCGCCAGCACGGCCAGATAAACTTGCAGAGAACCGTAGAATTCCAGTGGGATGGTCCACGATATGCCGCCGTCGTAGCGATTGCTCAGCTGATCGAATCTGTCCGGATATCTGAGTGGCATCAGGAGATGAATGAAGGAGTAAAACCAGGTCTGAATTTCGCTCCAGAACGTAGGGGCGGAGGTATACACCGCGGGTTTCGGGAAGCCCACGAGCCGTACAGCGAGCATGAGGACGAGCGATTGGACCAGCACAGGCAGGTAAAGTCGTGTACCGCGGCGGAAGAGTGAAGAAGACAGGACCGGAAGCAAGCCATCCTGTTTCTTATCGAAGATCATATTCAGCATGCGATGGCTCAAGACGTAGCCTGAAATGGCGAAGAACGTGCACACAGCCGTGTCGCCCGACAACAGCAAGGTCCGCACGAGGGGCGCGTACACCATGCCCGGGTTATGTCCGTCCAAGGGCGAGCCCCAGACGGCTCTCTTGTCCAACGGCCAGTAGTCCAAGTAGTGGAAAAGAAAGACCTCGAAAGCCGCCAGACCGCGCAGACCGTCCAGCCATGCCGTGGAGCGTAGCTTTAGCCCAGCTTCGGGATAGTTGAATATCGTGGCCAAGCTCAAGAACTGTCGGGTCTTCTTCGTCGTGTTTGCGTCCAGATGGCCGATCAATAAGCCCTCTTCTTCTGGATTGTGTAGCACCTCCAACTCCATTGCGTCCGACTCGGAAAGTGATCCGGCGTAGACTGTCACCGTCGGCAGCTTGTCGTCTTGTGCATCAGCATCCGCCAAGAACATTGTAGAGACCTGGGCGCGTAGGCGTCGAATGATGCTAGACGTCAGTCCAGCTCCAGCACCGACATGAGTTCGGGATGTCTCGTGGAGAATCGAAGGTGAAGGAGTCGAAGAAAAGGAGATTGTCCTACCGTGGTCCCGAGGCACGGGACGGGCTAAAGACGTTAGAACTACCATTCTACTGAACGGTGCTAAGGTACCCAGGTCGCAACTGTCATCGTCCGGGGGGTCATTCCGGGAAGTACCGTGGAGGTGAAAGAGCGAGAGCCAGGGCAGTCTAGAACTTGAATTTTGATTTTCCGTACCCGGCCTCAAAGCTACAGCCAGAGGACGGCCCCAGCTACTTGGCCCAGTATCCAGTATCCGGAACCTGAGATTCTCAAATCTGGATACTAGCAGAATAGACAAGTATCTTAAAAGCCTAAAATTAGCGCACGGACGGGTGTAAGAACACCTCGCGAGGAGGTCCGACAGATACGCAGTATCCTAAGATTCTTACTCGATAGTTTTGCCTCGAAATAGGAATTAGTAGGTCCGTTGCTATGCCGGAAAACTTAGAGCTAGATACTGCTTAAGGTCCAGTATCCTTACGTAGCCGCGCAGTATCTTGCGCCAAGGAATGCGAGTATCTCAGATACTGGCGAACTACAGCTGGGGCCTGATCGTTAGAACTACGCGGGTTCGCGTAATTTCCAGGCTGCATTAGAATAGTTCTAGCTTGCTCTTCAAACCCGGATCACATCAGAACCTTGAATCCTTCCTGACTTTAGCGCTCTACGGTACTACGGAAGTGCTCCCTCACTACATATACGCGGCTGTCTCTGCGAACTTCTTGCTCAAGCCATTGACTCACCACCCCCAACACCATGCAGTAGAAATGCTCGCGACTGGACCACTGGCATCGCGATCCTGTGGCATCGGCGTGACTGTGCTGGTCTTTGTGCTCCTCATTAGCTCCCTGCTGTACCTTCGCCCCATTTCCTCGATACTTGAAGGGCCGAGATGGGTATCCCAGGCGATTGGCAAGCCTGGGGCGAGTGTGCCATATGTGCAGGAGGAAGTTAAGGAAATCGGCGAAGACACCACACACCTGCTGCCACCAGAACATCAAGCGGCAGCCGCCAAGATTGTCAACTCTCAACGGCTCGAGATCAGATCCAAGATCACCAAGAATGGGGAATACCTCAAAGTGGACTTCTTGGGCGCCCACCGCGGATACAATCCCAGCGTCATCCCTCATCCGTACAAGACGGACCCGCCAACGTGGTACATGATCGCCCAGAAAGATCTCTCGCAGGAGGACAAGACGTACTTTAGCTACCAGCTCGTCTGCGAAGCCGAGATTCGGGACGACAAGATGCAATGCACCAAGCCACCGTTGACTTTGCCAATTGCATCCACGATCAGCCAGCACTGCACGCAAGATGATCCATCTTCCACCAAAGACATCATCGGTCCGCACGATGCGCGCATCTTCCACGGCCTGCAGCGGCCCTTTATTACGTGGATGACTCAATCTCAGTACACCTGCTTCGGCCAGTATCTCCAGGATGCACGCAGACTGGTTCCTTGGGATCTGGATCAGCCATACACATACACGAAGGACTCGGCCGACTGGTTCTATCCGACGGAATTGAAACGGCCTCCGCCCATTCGTAGCATTGAGAAGAACTTTTTCCTATTCTGGGATGCAGATGGGCAGGCGTACATTCATCACGACATCACGCCAGAGCATCGGGTCTTTGCCAAGCTGAACACCAGAGACGGCACGGTCGGTCGGAATCTTGCGCCGTTATCTGCGAAAACAGACTCCCAGTGCCTCAAACGACTCATGCCGGAACTGAACCTAGAAACGAAGCTCGAATTCATCCATCAAGCGACCAACTCCCTTCTGATCACTACATGCAATCGCTCGGACCCACAATGCCAGAGAACTGTCGACAACACTTTCGTTATGACCCTGTTTCAGAAGAAGAGCTTCTACGGGCACGGCATGTACGAGCCCTACATCATGCTCTTCAAACAGACTGCGCCGTTCGAGGTGGTCGGCATCTCGAGCAAGCGACTATGGTACAATGGCCGCGGTTTACCGGAGGGGGAGTGGCAGAAGGACACCTGGCGACCACATGGCCAGACCGAGATGCTCTTTACTACATCCATGTCCTGGCAGTCTTACAACAATACCTACCACGGATACCTCGACGATGTCTTGTTTTTGACTTTCGGGGTCGAAGACAAGCGAGGAGGCATCATCGATGTGGTTGCAGGCGATTTGATCGCGGACCTCGCGTATTGCGATTGAGGGGCCTCTGGGCGGTCTCGCCTCGAGCTTGAGATGACGGACTTCTCCTCCCGATCCTTGCCCGTCTTCACACCTGCCAATACTACCGACCATTTCTGGGCAATTGCTGCATCGCGTTTGAAGCAGCCGGTGTACAGCAAAGATCCCTGCGCTGTGTGTCTCGTGGACCCGAACTCACATGGAATTGATCTCTTCTGGAGCCCGATGCTCACGGGAATGCTTGAAGCTATGGTCGAAGACTATCCCTTGAATAGGATCGCCGGACACCGCCTGTCCTGGGTGCAAAGGCGCAAAGGTGGCCTTTTCAGAGGTCGAGCGAGTGGGCAGGTGCGAAGTTGAACGAACCATTGAGATCCTTGCATTCGGCATGGGTACCTTGACTGTCGATTGAGACAGCCTCAACCTAATAAGAGGATATTGCTCGCAAGTTGGGAATGTCGGAGAAATATACAGGTCATCACAACCCGTGGTCCGCAGCATCCTCGCCCTTCCCCCAATTCCCACCTCACAAGATCAGCCTACCGATACCTTGTGAATCGAACAACTGGCAGCTCAAGCGATTTGCAACTCCGCCGACCTTCCCGATTTGGACCACCCTGCCGCCTAACATGAAGTTCACCACCATCCTCACGGGAAAATGTAGTGACCGGTGCCCTCCTTGGTAGTGACCGGCGCCCTGTTATATTAGCTGTTAACCTGAACAGTCGATATTGCTAATGTGATATCAGTCCTGTATTAGTGTTAATTACGCTCTTAGCATATCCATGTCGTCTATAGTAAGGGAGGATCTGATAATATCGAGGGTAGTAGTTATTAAGGACGTCTATATAGCTCAAAACTGCCTCCCTTGCCCTACTCTTATATATTGCCGTATATATAATAGTAGACGTTCAAACGGCATTAGTAGTAGTTATTGTCGTACCGGTATAGTAGAAGGTAGTAGCATTATATAGCTATGTTACTGCTAGCTATATTGCTACTAGCTATATTGCTACTAGCATTATTGCTCTTAGTAGAAGGCTCGTATCTAGTACTCGTTACGAGAAGGTACTTAGGCTAATAGTCGTAGTCCGACGGCGTATCGAATAGTAGTGTCGTTTAGTTATATACTATAGCTAATACCGTAATATAAGCTATAAGGCGTATAAACGAGCGGTTAGCGTTATTAAGGCTAGCTCTATAAAGGAGTCGCGAGTCTACCTCTTCTATACGCTCTACGCCCTCGTCTACTACCCCTTATTACCGCCGGTACGGTAGAGCCTAGATAATTAGCGTTAGTAAACTCGGATGCTAATAGCTCTCGAGCATTAGCACGGCTATAGCCTCTACTAGTAGTACGTCTACCGCGTCTACGGCTATAAGCGTTCGTTAGCCGGTTATTTAGTATTACGGCTAGCTTATAAATCGTCCGGTTAACGCTTACAATCCGAGCTAGAGGTGCTACCTGCTTATCTATATACTAATGCCAGTTAAACATGTCTATTTTATATATTAATTAGCCGGCGGTTATTATGTTTATAATGTCGTGCTTATAATAACAGCCCTATAAGGCCGTAAAGTAATACTTGCACTAGCTAGGCTAAGTTTTGCCCTCCTTAATATCCCTTAGCTCTTGTAATACTAGCTACTCTTGCTCGAGCACCTTCTAGAGCGCCTTACGGTAAATACTACGGTAGACCTTACGAAACTAAGGCTTAAACAATACCTAAGGGATAGCCTTACGTTTAATACTATAGAAGTGCTTAATCTAAGTCTCTTAAAGCATCTACTATAGCTCGAGCTTAAGGAACAAACTAAGGACGTTGTAACGCTTACCGGCTAGCTACCTCTTTAGTGTCGAATAAGCGCCTTTACCGCGTAACGATAAGGTTTAGCTAAAGCATAGATATTAAGCCGTCTAGTAGGCTACTAGCTTCTCCTTATAAGGCTAGTATTTACGTTTAATATAGTTATAGAGCTTACTAACCGCAGCGTCTTAGCCCTAGAACTTCTCGTTATTAGCGTTGAATTTAGCGAGTGTTACACTATTAATTATTGCTCGAAAGTAAGCTATAAACGCGACTACCTTAGGTACGTCTACCTTTACGCTCGTCGGCTAGCTATTATCGTCTAGAGCTAGTACTTATAGCTACTTCTTACGAGCCTAAGCCTACACGTTCTTAAAGACGTACTAGCGGTAGATAATCGAGAGGATATCCGGAAACACATTATCTAAGGCGTTTATAAGCCCTCTATTACGATCCGTAATAAATAGGCCTAGCAACGGTAGGGGATCGTATATTCGTAGAGCGGTTAGCGTTGCGCTAGGCTTATAGTAAGTAAGTAATATCTCCTTAAACTTCTATACAATCTATATATACGTTGTCTAATCCTTAGCACCGACAAGAGCGAAGCTAAGGGGGATAGTAAGGTTAGCTCTAGTGCCGGAAACAATGTCTATTAATAGCCGGTTATAGCGGTTAGTTTTATAGGTGTTGTTAAGCACGACGTACTCCGGATATTAGCGGTAGAACGACACTATATAAGGACTAAGGATAATTAGTTTATCTAGCTTACCGGCATTATTCTCCTCGTGCTTAAAGAGATATCCTTTAGCCTCGAGTATGTCGATAACTGCCTTAGCTATAGTCTTGTTACCTTAAAGGACTCGCCGTACGTACTTATAAGCGTTAACGATATCCTACGTTATCTGGATATAGTTATAGGTCTGGTTTTAAAGACGAACGAGGGTAGTAGCGACTCTAGCATTAGTATTAAGATCCTCCGTAATAGACTTCTTTATAGCCTTATCGCGTTTACGACGACGATAAATAGTAAACGCCTAAGGAGCGAGAGCCTAGCATTCGTATTAACGAGAGCCTACTCTTATAATCTACCGGCTAGCCGGTTTAGCTATATCTTCTAGTGCGATATTAATCTTTATCGGATAACTAATACTAGATATGCCTCGCTTTAGCCGCTTGCTATTAGTAGGCATCGACTTCCGCTACCTCCCTCGATAGTATACGAGCTACTTGCGGACATAGTAAGTCTTCTTCTTGTTCTTATAGGTTAAGTAGATAGATAGAGCATATCTATAGGCTATAGCCTATTCGTTATAGAACTTTAACGCCTTGTTAGCGCTCTCGAAGGACTAATCCGTTAGCGGTAGCTCTAGTTCGATAATCTTATAGGGTACGTCCTTATTACTTCCCTTATTTCTCTTACGAACACTAGCCTTACTAACAACTCTACTACTAACAACTCTACTACTAAGAGCGCGACTATTTAAGGACGTGCTGTCCGTATTAGTAGATAACTTAGCGTCGATAGCGGTAATAGCGGTAACGACGCTCTAAGAATCCTTTAATCCTATACTAATGTAAGAAGTATAAAGATATCGCAGTATATAGAACGCTAGCTAGTAATCCTACTAGTAATAAAACTAATTCTTGCTATTATTAAGTTGCATATGCGTGCCTCCTAATATACGACTATACGTTACGTAAGCGGCATTCGCCGCTACGCTCGGCGTCGTATTATCTACGTATTATTAACAACCTTACCTAAGGTCTAGAGCTAGGCTATGCCTTAGCCTTCCCTAATAATTACCTCCCTCCTCCGAAGGAGACGTCTCGGCTCCTACGACTATCTTACGTTCGGCCTACCGAGCGTAGGCCTAGTCTTTATCCGGGGCTGCTTTCTTTATTAACTTCTTAATATAGCGTTTACATTATAACGCGCGCTTTGTTTGCGTATATTAATTATTACTTACGGCTCTACTACTAGTAGCTATATTTTAGCGGGTCCTTTATAGTTAAGGGTAACTACTTATAGGTAGGTGTTATTAGTGTTTTCGCTATAAAGTTTTCCTCTACTCTTCTTTAACTATATTAACGCTCCTCTCCTACGAATAGCACGTTAAACTCTAATAGTACTTAAGATTCCTATAAGCGTACCGTACGCCTCTACTACCTCTATAATCTCTTATTAAGAAGCAAGCTTCTAGCTTACGAGCCGCTTATTATATATATATATATCGCAAGCACCTAGTAAGCGACTCGTAATGCCTCTACGAGTCTAGTATACGCCGGCCGTTATACTAACTCTCCCTCCGCGTACTATTAAGGACTACCGTAGTAAGGTAGTACCGATATGCGAGCGCTACCTACGCTATACGTACGATAGTATGCCGGCTTCCCTCCTTCGATTCTTATAGGTATAGTAAGCTAACCGCATACGTATAGCTAACGAGGAGCCGTACGATAGTAATATAACCGCCGGTAATAAGCGTAAATGCTAGCGCTATAAGAAGAATAACTACGGCTATAAGACTATCGAGCACCTAGACCTTAAGTTGTAGGCGACTTACCTACTAGAGCTCCGCGAGGAGTATACGGACTTCGAGATAGCCGAGGGTAACGCGCTATACCTCTAAGCGCGCCTAGAGTCCGTAGGCGCCGATATCGCTCGTACCCTTAAGATTAAGGAGGCGAATAGCGGGAAGTATATAGGCGGGTTAGCGACCCCTCGTAAGATAGGTATAGGTAGGTCGGTAGGCGAAAGCTCCCGGCCTAACCTTCTTCTTACGTAGGGCGATACCGCTACTACTAATGCTATGTTCGAGCTCTAGTACGAGGTAAGCTAGCTTCTCGCTTACTTATCGATTGCTTTACTAATACTTTTTATAGTCTCTCCGCCTATAGGGCGCTACCGCGCCTACCCTCTAGGTAGCCGCCGCCGCCTTCGCCTATAATAGTAGTACTTAGGTAGAGACCCTACCTTAGGGTTTCGAGGACATCGAGGTAGATAAGGAGGTAGAGGATAATGCCTAAGCCGGGCAAATAGCCGGCTCTTCCTATACTTCTAGGCTACTTACCGCTAGCGTTACGCCCGCTTATCGCGGTACTAGGGGGTTTTTTCCCTTTTAAATAAAGGCTTTTTTCCTCTATGCTTACCTTTTCTGCCTCTTCTATCTCTTAGGTCCTTTTATAATAACCTTGTCCTTACGTAACTCCTATGCTTCTATTAGGTTAGCCGTACCCTCGCATTCCTTAGCTATCTACTAGCTATTATATTCCTTAGGCTAATCTTTTTAGTGTACGAAGTAGAACTTCCGATCCTTTGTCGTACCTAAGATCTTCTCGACCTCGTACTCGCCTATTTCGTCTACGATAGGTATGCTAGCCTTATAAGACGAACCTAGGCGGTTACGCTATAGTTCGAGGTAGCTAACGTAGAACACGTTATAAATACGCGAGTTACTTAGGAGCGCTAGGCGATACGCCTACGATCTAACTACGTCTATTACCTAGAAGGGGCTAACCTATTTAGGTCCTAAGGTCTTCTTAGGCATCTTAAGCTTTAGGTTCTTCGTCGATAGTACGACCTTATTACTAATGCTAAACTGCTTTAGCTTATAATTTCTATTGTAGTACTTCGCTTAAGACTCGGCTACTTTTCTCTAGCGTTCCTTAAGCTTCTCGTATGTCTCCTTTAAGCGTATTACTATATTAATTGCTACGGGCGTCCTTCCCCTAGGAATCTCGCCTTAAGATTCCGTAGTAAGGGTAGGATTCTACCTATATACAATATAGAAGGGACTTATACCTAACGTAGGGTGTTCGCTATTATTGTACGCGAATTCTACCTATACTAACAACTTAGCCTAGTTATCCTAAAACTCGCTATAATAGTAGCGTAGGTATTACTCTAGTATCTAGTTAGCTCTCTCCGTCTACCCGTCCGTCTACGGATAGAAGGCTATAGATAGCCTATAAGTTACATGCGACTCGTAGTAGAAGTCGCTCTAGAACTAGCTTATAAATAGAGATCCTCTATTACTAATAATGCCTCTTAGCACTCTATAGTGCCGCATAACTTTATCTACTAACAGCTTCGTAAGCGTTATAGCCGTATAAGTCTTATCCGTTAGGATGTAGATGTTTATTTTCGAGTAGCGGTCGACTATTATAAGGATAGTAGTATAAACTCGGCCGTCTCTTATACTTAGCGGAAGGTCTATAATAAAGTCTATTAACAATTCCTACTATAGACCGTCCGGTAAGGGAAGCGTATATAACTCGCTATAGGAACGATGCCGACGCGCTTTAGACACTTAATAGGTTAGATAGGTAGATACGTATTCTATTACTTCCTCATCTATACCTAGCTAGAAGTACTTCCTCCTTAGAAGTGCTAATACCTTAGCTTTGCCGAAGTATCCTACTAGTGCGTCGTCGTAATATATACGGATTACCTACTTTCTTAATACGAGGTCGCTAGGTACCTAGAGTTTCTTACCCTTATATAGTAGGCTATCGACTATTAAGAGGTCCGTATACGGTCCTTTTGCGAGGTGCTTACTATACTCCTCGTCGTGCTTCTATAGTATACTAATTATTCCCTTTAGCATCTCGGATAGTAGTATATACGCCTACTTATCTAAAACCGCCGCACGTACGACCCTTATAGGTAACGTAGGTAGGACGCTCGTTCTTAGGACGGCTACTTAGGGAATTAACTTCTACTGCTCCTTATAGGTAATAACGATCCTCCTTATAAGGGGATCGCCTCTAGCCGCTTTATCGGTCGCCTAGTACGCTAACTTATTCTATAAAGTTAGGAGTAGCGTGCTTACCGCTTACTTCTCGGTTATATAGTCCGGGCGCCTTAACGGCGTATCGGCTAGGTTAGTCTTCCTAGCTCGATATTTAATTATAAAGTCGAAGGGCGCTAGAAAGATAGCCTATCGAGCTTATCTACTATTTAGCTATTTTATCGATATAAAGCCCTTTAAGTTAGCGTAGTCGACTAGCACCTAAATCGTATATAGTACGCCTTCGAGGTATAGACGCTACTACTTAAAGCACTCTACTACGGCTAGTAGCTCTTAGTTATGCACCTTATAGTTATACTTAGTAGGGATTATCTTTCTCGACTAAAAGGCGATAGGATGCTACTACGAGTCGAACTCTTATAACATAATACCCGCTAGCGCGTAGCCTAAGGCGTCGGTTTCTAGCCTTAGCTTCCTTATAGGATTATAGTGCCTAAGCACTAGAGCCGAGGTAAAGGCGGACTTTAACTAGGCGAACGCCTACTCTTCGGCTGCTCCCTAGTTAAGGTTCCTAGGCTTCTTGCCCTTCTTTATTCCCTTTAACTAATTAGTAAAGGGCTTAACAATCTTAGAGTAGTGCTTAATAAATCGCCGGTAGAAACCGGTAAATCTAAGGAACTACTAGATGTCTATATATATCTTAAGAGTCGGCTACTCCGAGACTACGGTTACCCTACTAGGATCTATCTCGATCCCTTTAGGCGTAACTACGAACCTAAGAAAGTCCACCTTTTGCTAGAACTAGAAGCGCTTCTTAGGACTAGTAAAGAGGGCGAACTTCCGTAGTCGCTTAAGTACCTCTCTTATAGCTTATACGTGTTCCTTACGTGTTTTACTATAGATAAGAATATTATCTAAGTATACTACACAAATCTAATTAACTAACCTACTTAGGGCGCGGTTAATATATCCCTAGAAGGTCGCTAGAGCATTAGTTATGCCTTTCGGCTTAACTAAGTACTTAAAGTAACTATAACGCGTACGGAATGCGGTCTTCTAGCGATCCTCTTACTTAATCGGAATGCAATAATACGCATCCTTTAAGTTAATAGTCGTGAAATATATATATCCTTATAGGCGATCGAGGGTCTTACTAATTAACGGTAGCGGATACCGGTTTTTTAGCGTAATCGCGTTTAGTCCTCGATAGTCTACGTATAAGCGAACGGTACTATCCTTCTTAGGGACGAATAGGATAGGAGCACCCGCCTCGCTAGTAGACCGCTAGATCTACCTATGCTTAAGGGCTTTTTAGATATACTCCTCGAGTATCTTTAGCTCGGTCTAGGACTAATAGTATATCGCCCTAAAGGGGGGTTTCTTACCCTCTTCGAGGTCGATCGTATACTCTATATCTATTAGTAGCCTACTTAGCACCTAATTAGAGCCTACGAACACGTCTTTAAAATCTTTATACTCCTTAGGGAGTCCTTCGATAGTAATAGCCGTGCCCGTATCTATCTTAACTCGGCGAATAGTTACTATATAGACCTTATCGCTTCTTTTTAAGTCGTCTATAAACTAGAATGCTTCTAGTATATCTATGCCCTACGACTCGGTTAAGTACAACTATTAGTTATATGCGCTATTTACTAGCATACTATTCTAGGCCCTCTATAGGTTACCGAGAATAACGGCCTTATCTTCTATATTAATAGCGTAGAAGATTACTTCCGAGGTGCGAACTAATTGCTTAGAGTCTACGAGCCTTAAGCGAATCTTATACGTACTATAATAATAGCTCTTAGTGCCCTTATTCCCCTAGTACGCACCTACGTATAGAAGGGCAGCGTTCTTAATGCGCTCTAAACCGTACTTTAGTACGAAAGATTATAAGATAACATTTACGTCCGTATAATTATCTAGGAGGAAATTAGCTATTACCTCGCCCGTAGGCGAGACGACCTTACCTCGCTTACGAGACGTATGCCTTAAATCGACTAGAATCTCGAAGCCTAGTCGCGATCCTTTCCTAGGCCTCTTTCTTTTTTTAACTTCTTCGTCTAGCTTTACTCCGGCTTCTTATCTACTTCTAGCTTACGTACCTCTATCTTCTTATTCGGGTAGTATAGAGCGATATAGCCTTTCTTACTATAGCTATAATATTTAGCCTTAGCTATCTATTCCTAGTTACGATTATTACCTAGCGGTGGACCTACGTTACGGTTACCGCTAGCCTACTAATCGCTCCGTAGGCCGCGAGGTAGAGGTCCGAAGTTCTCTTAATTCTTCTTCTCGAAGCGGTTCTTCTTATCTAGCCTACTTAGCGCTTAAGAGTCGGTTACGGCTCTCTTACCGGCCGAAGCTCCTATAC
>JALRMM010000559.1:0-19932 GCA_026122155.1 Zymoseptoria crescenta
TAGTATATTAATTTTAATAAGAGCTATAGATTTTTCTAGGGTCTAGTTTTATTTTTCTAGCGTTCTTCTATATTAAAAGATTAATAGAAAACTCCTAGTGAAGCTTAAAAAACTCCGTAGCTTATATTAAAACCTTAGGAAGATTTCGCTCGGTCTAACTCGAGTAAGACCGACCTACGCTATAAGTAGGTCCAAGTTTTAAAGGGGTTTTAAGAGGTTTTAGAAAAACTTAGTCCAACCTATAAAAAAAACTCGGTCTAACTAAGAAAGTCTAAGGTAGATACTTTAGCCTTCGAGATTAGTAGGTATATTCTCGAACTAGGTAAGGATATTACGGATATAGTAGTAGATATAGAGGTATATTTAGTCCTAGCGTAATTCGTAGTTCGTAGGGTAGTCTCGGATATCTAGGTATTTATCGCTATCTATATCGATCTACTTAATATCCCTACCTTACGCTAGTCTAAACATCTTCTCTAGACTAGTAACTAGAGTACCGACTTTCTATATATAGTCGTACTTTGCCTATAATAGAGTTAGTAAATATAATAGTATAGAATTAGTTAACTACGGATCCTCTAAAATTACTACTATTAAGGATCCTTAATTAATAAATAAAACTTACTTTATAATAAATTACCTATACCTTAAGTGCCTCCTTATACTTATTAAAGACGAGGGAGAGGCCTTTAGTAGAGCGTAAATTTAGGTATCTAGCCTATACCGCCTTATTCTCGTATACTAATATACCGATACTAAAGATACTAAAGACGTAAAGTAGGACGACTAGTTTACTTATTATTTACTTTTCCCGTAGCTAGATCTACGCGCGTACTATAGTAGGTTTAGTAGTATCTATAAAGGTAGATTCTATAGTCTATATCGTAACGTCGTTTTTAGGGCGCTTTATAGCTACGCTACCGATTAGGGGCCTATTTAAGGAGCTACGCCGTACTTAGTTATTGTCTTATAGAGTATAGCCTTCTTCTTTAGTAGCCCGCTAGGTAAGGACGTACTAGGGTTATCTAGATTAGCGTCGCCGATACTATACTTCTTTAGGGTTTAGTATTTAGGTTAGACCCTATAACGGTACGGTTAGGCTAGGTTAGGTTTTAGAAACCTAAAGAAAAATTTAGGTTTAGCTTTCTTAGGATAACCTAAAACTTCTAGAATCTCCGAAATTTTAGGCTAACCTAGAAAAAGTAATAAGGTTCTAGAGCTTTCTAGCTTCTCGAATCTGCCGGCTACTTATGCCGACTACATTCTTAATATATATACATTCTATATTCAAAAACAAATCTTTAATATATAGGTAGAAAAAGTCGATTTTCGAAATTTTTAAAAATCCGGACTTAGGATTTTTTCTAGGGTTATTCTAATCCTAAAAAACCTAAACCTAGGAAACTTAAAATTTACCTAACCTAGCCGAAAACCTAGCGGTTAAAACCTAGCCGTTATAAGGTCTAATTTAGGTAGTATTATAAAGAGGCTAAGGGGGGGTAGAGAGGTAAAGTAGGCGATTCTTTACTCGATAGTTACTAGATTTCTTTCTTAATCGAGGATCCTTAGGTTACGCTTTCGGAGAGGGTAAGATAGTCGTTCTATAGTTAGTTTCGTAGTTAGTATAGTATAGTAGAAGGTTTAGAAGGTACTTATCGAAAGGTAGTAGTCGAGAAAGAAGCTCGGACCTCTAGAAGTAGGAGTAGGCTAAGGTAAGTAGCGGAAGTAGCGTTTAGTAGGTAACGCTTAGTATAATAGATTGATATAGAATACGAGTAGACGGTTTAGGTAGTACCCTTACTAAAAATCGAGCTTAAGTTCCTAATACGGTAGTAGTAAAGTAAAGTCCTAGTAGGTTTAATTATATATAACTAGGCGCGCTAGTCCTAAATAAGATAATCTATTATTCGTAGGACTATAGATCCTTAATTAGGAAAGTTTTATACTAGATTTATACATTAACGAGATAGTTACTAGATATACGTATTATTATTAGTCTAATAAGAATCGACTTCGTTATCGCTAAGATATAGTAAAGAGGGATCCTAGGTAGATAGTTAATAAGATATTAAATCGAGGGCTTTATAATAGTATATAGCTATAGTAATAGTTAGAGGTGTTTCTATAGGTTTTATTTAGTATCCGTAGCTATTATTGCTAAGTTAGTAGTTAACTTAATGTCGATTCTTAGATAGCTATCGGTTATAGCTTAGAAGTATATCTAGCTCGATCCTAAAGGGACCTATCTATACAATTTATATAGCTCGTGTTTTAGCCTCTATAATCGTTTAAACTTATTTAATTAGTATATTAGATATTTCTCTAGAACTATTTTATAGCGATTCTATATATAAGACTTAGTTATAGAGGTATTTATAAAAGGGGTGGATTTCTAGCTTTAGTAAGGGTATCCGAAGTAATATAATCCTATATCTTTTCCTTAGGCGCTCCGTAATAGACTAAGCGGACCCTATATATAAGAAGGAAGGTAGTAGTAGTAAGGTAGAAGGTAGTATTAGTAGTAGTAGAAGGAAGTTATGTCGGATTAGGAAATTTTTAAAAGTTACGTAAAGGTCGAATATAGAGCGCTTAAGGAGGAGGTAGACGTTAGCTATATCACTAGTATAAACATCCGCAAACACGACGAACTATAATAGATAGAGATATAGGAACCCCGGACCCCTCTTATATACGCCCTAGAATGTAAGAAGAGGGCGTCGCTTCCTCCTCTCGTTTAATAACCCATCGAACCGTCCGCCTACGGCGGCGGCGGCGGCAAAGGACAATCAGAGTTCTTCGGACAGGCATTGTGAAGACTGTTGCCCTTGGCATCTTTTTCCTTGCAAAGAGGGAGATAGTAGCCATCTCTCCCAAAGCGGTACCGCTCGGCGTGTTTGTCGCAGAAGCCATTCCAGGCGCGGCATGTCGATACTCCTCCTCCTACAAGGGGCCCGCCGATCGTTCCGGCACACGCGCGGTCGTGGCACCAGCCATCACACCCGTGATTGAAGACCGTAGCAACGTCGACCACGCAGAAGAGCTTGTCGTCGGGGGTTTTGCAGACGCACATTGAGGTGCAGGCTTTGCTGGCGGCGACGTAGAGGAAGAGGAGGGCGATGGGATGCATAGCTGCAGTGGGGAAGGCGGATTTCGGAGGGGTAGGTGTTGAGCGATAGTGGGATGGAGAGATTGTCGGCGGGAAATTGTCTTGTCGAAGAGGAATTGTCCTTGTCGAAGAAGAAGTGTCTTGTCGAAGAAGAAGTGTCTTGTCGAAGAAGAAGTGTCTTGTTGGAGGGAGGCAATTCATTCAAGAGGAAGTATCTTGCCCAAGACCTCACGATTATGTTGTCCTGGGTGGGGCAGCGATTGCGCTTCTTTCTCTCTTTCGCCCTGTTCCTCGGTCTCTCTCGGGGTCGACCTTGTTGTTCACCAGTGCCCGGGATCTGGCCAACATGAGGCTTCCTCCTGGTCGAGGTCATCTGTATGCAAAAGCCGCTACCCCGTCGATGTTGTTGGTGTGCAAAAGCCGCTACCCAATCGTTCTCCTGTGCTCTGGCGTAGAGAACAATGAGCCTCCAAAAACACAATAGCGCACGACGCCTCGGACTGAGCTTGCCGAGCAGAGAGACATCGTTTAGCAATGTCAGTGCCCAAGAAGAGCTCATATATGATTCAACCATTCAACGAGTTGTCGTCTGGACACGCGTTACCTCCGGACTTGCCCATGGATCAACGAAAACTTCTCCGCTTGCCTGCTCCGGCGCGCTCGTACTCTGGATCGTCCGCCCTATGTTCACTTCGTCACTGGCGGTTAACAGCTCCGATTCCAGCCTGAGTCCTGACATCGAAGCAGTCTAGATCGCCTCGTGAATGCCCAACGAACGACGAGGAGGAATTGATGGCATGTTGCTAGATACCCTTGAGTGACTGAACAAGCTACAGTGGACATCAACGTCGTCGTCACCGCTGCAAGTTCAGGGTTACTCGAAGCCCTACTTGCCCATTTCCTGGTACACGAACTGTCTCGTGCCATGTCTTGCCAGAGGAGCTCAGTGTTACAGTCGCCATCGTCCACGCAGGCATCAGTGTGGGAATCGGGCAACGAATGAGACCATCACATTCGTCCGAGGCCAGGCTGCAGGCTCGATCCGAGTACCCTAGCTGTGGTTTCTCGTATGCACAAGAACCGATTGATGCGAACTTTCCGATATGTCGAATGACTTGCAGCCTGGACCTCATGGTTTGTGCTCCAGTTGGTACCCGTCCTGGAGAACCTGCAGTCCGAGCACGTGCTCGGATTCTCTGTTACCTTTGAAAGATATAAATGCTTGCTACCCAACGCAGTTTGCCAGATCTAATTTCCAGCAGCCTTTCGCCACAGACTCCTCGTTGCGAGCTCATCCTCTTCCCTGACCTTGCCTCTACTCGACCGCACTATCAGCTTCCACACCACACCCGGACACACGCAGCTATGCGCCTCCAGGTCATCACCATACTCTCGCTCTTCGTCGCATCTATCTCGGCCTGCAGCTCCCGATGCGTCTGTGAGAAACCCGACGGCTCGGACAATTGCTTCGTCGAGCTCGACACATGGCCAGAAGAATACAAATGCAATGCCATTTGCTATCACGAATCTTGCTCCGGCTCCACTACCAAAGGTGCCACGTGCCGTATCCCAAAAGGACACTGCAGTCGGCATGCGAATATGCAGCGGTGCGACAACCTCAACGACTGCCCGTACGATTTTGCGGGCGATTGCAGGCTTGACGGAGGCACGCCCCCATCGTGCTACATACCTGGTCCAAACAATGATTGCAAGACATACTGCGCTGGGCTTAAAATCTCTGGTGGTTTCTGGTACGATCCTCTCCTGTTCGTGACAGTGTCCGATCGCGGTATTTGCTGACATTGATTGCATTCAGCACCACGTACAGCAGTAGATCCATGGGATACTGCGAATGCGATGAGCCGGTATTTCTTTAGGGAACCGGATTGCTAGGGGGCGGAGACCATTCGTTGCTTACGAGTCGTTGCGATGGAATGATCCTGCTGTGAGCTCGTATGCGCTCACAATCGAGACAGGCGATTAGTTATCTACTCGAGTACCAAATCCCAAGTCTTCCCCCCAAGTCTGCAGCTCTCTCGCTTCCCTTCGCCTTTCCCCAATTGCAAAGCCCACGCAGGTTGCGATAGTCGCTCCAGCATTCGCACCAATTGTTGTCGGTCCTGCGATCGAAGAGAGGGACATCGGTCAGCATGCATATGGGAACAGAGAGGGCAAGGGACTGTCTGTTCCTCACCACTGTCCACAGCGAGTTCCTCCCTTCTTGCAGTAGGCATACGCGCAGTAAGGATCGTCGTACGCGTCGTGAGTCCAGCTGTCGTCGGCGCCCCACTGATCTCGAGTGTCAGCCAAGAGAATTCCACATTGCGTGACAAGGGAGGAGAAATCACCACCGGTGCGGCGAGGACAGGAGCGATAGGGCCGGCGAAGAGCGCCGTGATAATAGTGGTGGGCTTCATGTCGATGGAAGTCAACGAGGTCACGCGAGGTCTGCCCTGGAGGAGATGTGTCGCAGACAGGCGTGGAGACGTATCGTTGTCCTGCTATTCGCAAACATGGCAGACTCGTTTTTTCGTGAAGAAGAACCCTTTGGAAATCTCTGAGGATCAGACCATGTCAGCTTCCACCTCCAGGGTGTCACCCGGGACGTGGAATCTCTCACCACATGGTTCTATTAATCGAACACCTAATGGTTCCGAACGCCTTATCTCAGCAAGCATAGACCCTTCGCAGAGGGACTTTGCACTTTAGCGTGAATTGAAGACCCCACAAGACCCACATACACCCCAAACCAATGAGACGGCCGAATTTGATTAGTAAGGTTGAAGTCCCTCGCGAAGGGTCTAAGAGATTTTGGTTCCATCTTTAGTAAAGCGCGTTTAGGAATTCGACTATATATAAATATACTTATTAACTACTACCTCGATATCGCCTCTACTATCTCCGAACTAGGTATAATCGTAAGCGCCGAAGCTAATTCATATATTATCTATATTCTAACGTAGCGCCGTCGCTATATAATAGTCGATATATACCTTTACGTTAAAGAGCGCGTTTAAGTAGCGCGTTTAGGATCTTAGCGTCTATACTAGTAACGACGACGACGACGAACCCGCCCTTCGTTCCTTCTAATAATATATTACGCTGCTTCGAATTAACGGGCGTACTAGCCTTATAAAAAGAGATATCTAAAAAGAGTAAGATCCTATAAATATAACGCGTCCGTTAATCTACGGTTTCTAGTCGTTTAGTACTATACTAACCTCTACTTATCGAGCGTAGATCTATTCTAGATTATACTAATAACGTATACTATAGCGCTCCTATATATCTAATCCTCGTACGTTTAATAGTAGCCGTAGTCGTAGTCTTACGTAACCGTATCTATATATACGAATTACTATCGATTTCGTTAAAACCTAATATACTCTAGTACGCTCTAGTATACCCTAACTAACCCTAATATACCTCGATATACCCTACCTAATCGCTTCCTACTAGACTATCGCTCCGCGTTATCTTCTTTTAGAGTACCCTACTATTATAGTTAAACCTAGTTAACCCTAATATACCCTAAGCGACCCTATCTAATCGCTTCTTATGGGAAGGTTGTTTCGTATTACCTTCTTTTAGAGTTCCCTAGTAACCTTAGTCGATCGCTAGTCGAACCTAGCTAACCCTAATATACCCTAGGTTACCCTATTTACTTCCTTCCTATTAGGTTATCTCCTAGTATTATCTCTTTTAGAGGTTCCTAGTATCTACGGCTAACGACTAGCGAGCCTAGTAATACCTAACTAACCCTAATATACCCCGACTTAACCCTAAAACACTCCGACTAACCCTAATACACCCCGACTTAACCCTATATACCCTAACGTAACCCGGCTAGTTATTATAATACCTACTAGACTAAAAACGGTCGATAGGTAGAAGAGGTTATATAGGCGGACTTAGAATCGATAGAGGCTAGAGATCGACGCTAATACTACCCGTAGTACTCCTACTAGTATAGTTTATACTAGTAGTACTTAGGCCGAGTAGACGAATAATACTATATAGCCTATAGCTAGAGTATTCTACGTTTATATTAATACTATTCCGACCTTAGCTATTAATAAGCTCTATAAGGTCGTAAGTAAGTATAAGGAGTATATCTCTCTATAAAAGACGGTATTAAAGCTATATCTTACGCGTTTATTTAGTTTCCCTCTCTAAGAAGAGTAGATACGTATACTTCGTCGATTAATATACTATAAGGGGGATATACTCTTAATCGCCCGTACCGGATTCGGTAAGAGTATTATATTTCACGCCTTCTCTATATTAATACGTAAGGTTATAATCTAGATTATCCTAATTAGTAAGCTCGGCGAAGAGTAGACTACTAATATTATTCGTATTAGTAGTAGTATAGCTAAGGCGGTATTACTAACGTTAGAGGTAAAGAAGAAATAATAAGGCCTACTTACTCTTATTAGTAATAGATAGTATATAAACGTGTTGCTCGGACTAGAATAGGCCTCGTCTAAGGCGTTTAGGATATAGTTAAAGGAGCTATCTTCGACTATAAGTAATTAGGTTCCTAGGATTAGTATAGTAGTAATCGACGAGTACTATACGGTTACGACTTAGGGTACGGAGTTCTATAAGACGTTTATATAGCTTAGCGAGTTACGCGAGTTATTAATTAAGGACGTTATATAGTTCGGATGTTCTACTACGCTCGATAAGAAGGCCGAATAAACTATACTCCGATCTTCTAGCTTCCGAGCTATTAGACGTAATATATACTAGACCGAGGTCGTATAGACGACTATCGACTAGCCGGATATTATAATCGTTCTATACCTAATACTACGAGGGAAGATCGGAGGGTTCGAATAACTAGGTAAGTTCTTAGAGTATATAGTCGCCGATAGTTACGTAACGCTATACTATATTCCGAAGACCGTTATCTTTATCGACGGCCTCGGTAGAATTACTAATAGTATCGAGTTCTTCTATAAGATACTAGTACGTATAATACGTAATACGCTGCTAGCGGATCGATATATTACTAGTCCTAGTATTAGCTATAATGTCCTATAGATCGTTCGGTCGTTTATAGCTAATACGCCGCCTTTTAATAAGGAGGTTACGTATAGCGACTTTAAGAATATAGGCTCTACTACCCGTATCGTCTTTACGACTACTTCGCTTAGTATAGGTGTTAATATACCCGACGTAGAGCGAGTAGTAGTCTAGCGCTTCCCTATTAGTATGGACCTAGGTAATGTATAGTAGTAGTTAGGTAGGGATAGGCACGGTAAAGGGCGTACTAGTATCGGCTATCTCTTCCTTCCGTATTAGGCGTTTAGTAGTTAAGGCTAGTATCGTTATATCGATAATTCGCTACTACTCGGGGGTAAGGCTAAAAGGGACTATAAGAAGGGGAAGGGAAAGAAGAAGCGTAAGCGAGGAGGGAGTCGTAATTAACTAGCAGCCGATCGTAGATAGAGTCGCTTAAGCTAAGTATACGTCGTCGATAGCTCTAGTTCGGAGACTGAATCCACGTAAACCCCAACTTAGCATAATTAACCCCTAAATAACTCGCAACACCCCGGGTTAAGTATATATACCCCGGCTAATATTAAGTCTACGGAGGTAGTACGGCTATTCTAGTTAAATACCGATATTATATAACGCCGGGCCTTACCTACCGAGTAGAAGGATTTATACGACACTTTATGCTACTATAAGGTGTTCCTCTTATTCCTAGGCGAACATCGACTACCCGTTAGTACTACTAGGGTACCCGTCGATAAGGATAGGTGCTATAGTACGTATAATCCGGATCGGTTTATAGCTAGTTCGTTCACCCTTCCTTCTCCGCTAGTAGCGCTAGTATGCCCCCGTAAGTATATACGTATATAGTTCGTATTATAGGTAGTCGAGTCGTAGGCCCGAGAGAGAATTAACTCCGAGTATTAATACGCTAGCCGTCGGATAACCTTACCTATTAACGCGTAGATGTCTGCTAAGTTATACTAGGAGCTCTCGTATACCTTTATTAACGATACTCGGTATAATAATATAGACGACCTCCTATTAAAGATGCCGGCTATTCGACTATAGCGTTAGTAGACAACCGAGATAGGCGAGACCCTCGTATTACTAGTACTAGACATTATCTCGGCTGGTTTAAGTATATACTATAACTATAAGGTCGCTAAAAAGAACGCGAAGGAGTCGTAGTCGTAAGAGCTAGAGTAAGAGCCCGGGCTAGTGGACGAAGGATTACTACTATCGGCTTAGTAGATCGAGCGTATCGATTCGAGGAACGATACGCTCGCTACCCGTATTAAATTAAAGAATATAGCCGATCGTATAGCTACTACTATAGGTAGACCTTTAGTAGCCGTAGTAACGCCCGCTACGAACGTCTATTATTTGTTCGCTACGTAGACCTCCTTTAATAACTCCTTCGTTACTACTTCGATAGTTAATAGCAGAGCGGAGAGTACGGATAGTATAGCGATATCCTTCGAGGGGGACTTCTTACTAGACACCCTTCGCCTATTAAACGACGGATACTCGTAGTCGGCCGCTACTTTAATTAACTTATCGCCGCCGTTAGAGGGTATATAGGGTATCTATAATCGTCTATCGTCGCCTCTATATAGCGAGGATTTTATACTATTTTCGCTAACTTAGCGTTATTTCGTCGGGGCCTATATAATACTACCTCCGCGGCGGGTTATATAACTACCGCCTACGGGCGTAGGTAGAGGTCGTGAAACCGGTAGCATATTACCGTACGTAACGTCGTCGCTATAGCGCAATCCTCGACCCGTGCTATTACTACTTATATACTATCGGTATATGGACCCGTAGAGTCTCTTACCGTCCGACGATAAATTGCTACCCTCTAGGTAATATACGGCCCCTTTCGCCTCGGATTTTAATATTAATTCGACATACCCCTCTATAATAGGCAATTCCACGATAGAACCCGTAAGAAAACGGATTACCCCCGTATACCCTACTTTACCCTACTACTAAAATTTACGGATATCGTTCTCCTCTGCTCCTACCGCGTAGATTCCGTAAGGAATAGCGTCCTCCACTACCCCTAGTACTTAGATACTATAAGGAACGGCGCCCTCCACTACCCTTAGCGCTCGAAACTAGTAAAATACGGCCCCTAATAGCTAGATTTTGCAATATACGCTGTAATATAGCTGTCCCACTCCAAATATACATTAAGATACGGCCCCTAATAGCTAGATTTTGTAATATACGCTGCAATATAGCTGTCCCACGCTAAATATGCATTAAAATACGGCTCCCGAGCTAAATCCTTACTAAAATACGCTACTAATTAGCTGTCCCACGCTAAATCTATACTAGAATACGGCTCCTAGTATAGTCCCGGCTAGAAAAGCTAATGAAATTAGCTGTCCCAAGCTAAATCCTTACTAGAATACAGCTCCTAGTGCAGTCCCGGCTAGAAAAGCTAGTGGAAATAGCCGCTATACGCTAAATCCTTACCAAAATCCAGCTCCTAGTGCTGTCCCGGCTAGAAAAGCTAGTAGAAATAGCCGCTATACGCCAAATCCTTACTAAAATCCAGCGGATAGTACTATCCCGATGTAAAAAGTTGGTAGAAATAGCCGCTATACGCTAAATCCTTACTAGATTTAAGCGGAAACTCCGACTTCTTAGCTAAGTCGAAAGCGTACACGGCACTCCGTAGTACTAGACGCGGGGAGGACGCCTCTATAGGTAGTTAACGGGAACATTAGACGTATTACATAGTCGGGGACGTCTACGAGAGGTCGCGAGCGGAAGTAAATAGCTAAGGCGGCCGAACTATAGGACATCTACGATGTTAGAGGAGGTCGAGCTAACGAAGTGTAGTTAGTTAGTAATGTCCTAATGCGGACACTCTAGTTAAAACTGCTCTACTCTAATACACCCCGTAAGAATCCGGCTAGTTATATTTACTTCCCTATAGTTCCAACCTTACTAGTATAGTCTTAGCGGCTTCGTTTATGCTACTATAGCTACTTACTAATTTATTATTGCTCTTTTAGACCCTCTTTATCTCCCTTTTAGTTCCCGCTTATCTTCGTATTGTTATCGGATTTATATGTCGTAGGTACTATGTTTAGTAATCGTCCAAACTTTCCTTATAATAAGAGTCTATAGAGGTTTACTTTACTTCCTTATTGCGCGTTTTATATCTCCTTTATCGTATTGTCGAGCCTTACGAGCTATTGTCGAATACGTTAGGTAGCTTATATACGCATAACGATAAAGCACCCCGTTATAGGATAATATAAACGAATATACCCCGGCTAACCCCGTAAGAAGATATAAAACCCCTTCTATCTCGTCTTAATTTCTTCTTCTTTAGTAATAACAACAACTTCGACTTCGACAACTTTATAGTACGATAGCCTTCTTTCTTCTTCTTCTTCTTCTTCTTCCTCCTTATACTCGCCGCCTCTAATATGTCGCGTATTACTTAAATCTTTACTCTCGGCAACCTAGCTTATAGTCGCTAGGTTTCTTCTCCTTAATAGGCAATCGCTCGTAATACCTACGCGCGCGCTCGTACGACCTAGCGTAATAACAACCTCGGATAGCAAGCTCTACCTTATCTAATTGTCTAACTCCCCTTACCCGCCGCTATCCTCGTACCTACTACGCCGGTCCTCCCTCTTCCCGTAGCTCTTCCTTTCCTAGCTCCTACCTATAATAGTAACGGCGAAGAAGAAGACGAAGAAGTCCAGCCTACGTATGTTAACGATTATTAATGTATATAGCTAATCCACTAACAGATAAACAGTCCTTATATTCTCGATACCGCTGTAGATAGCGACGGGGCTTCTAATTTCGAAGCCGCTCCCCTAGCAACCGCTAGTAATAGTAATAGTAATAGTAATATAGTTATGGCCGAGTATACGTATCTTTACCTTCTTTAGCTTTCGATATACTAACTTTAGGACAGCGCTAAAGATAATAGCATTCTCGCTTCCCCTTCGCCGGCTCCTTCGTCGCCTACTACTACTAGTTCTCCGGTCTAGCCTCCTTCCGTTCGCTCTCCTTCTATAGTATCTAATGTTATAGGTCTATCTAATCCGGCGTAAGTTATTATATACATATCCTTATTACTATACTAACCGTAGTATAGCACTCTCGACAATAAGCTTCCGAATAGCCGCGTCTAACCTTACCCTAGCCTCCCTTATATCCTCGCTCCGATCTTGTACCTATCTACGCGTATACTATATAGACGTCGTCTATACTAATTTACCGACTCTCGCCCTCTACTACCTCTATAGCGGAGCCCGTCTATCTAGTCGGACGAGAGCTTTAGTGCTCCGATACCGAACTTCGACGATAATAAAGACTAGTAAGTATAATATAACACGTACGCCTTATCCGCTTATTTACTAACTATTATAGACCTTAGCGCTCGCTAACCCGTTCGCTATCCCGCCGTTCGACGTCTCCTCTACCTCTACCTCGCTAACCCTCCCCCTTCGTACTAATCGTACTACCGCCTAGTATAGTACCTCTACTAGTAACCTTCGCCGGCAAGCCGGCTATACTACTATAGTCGAACTAGGACGACGACGACGACGACGATAGTAGTAATAATAGGCTGGAGGCGATACGTAGTACGTATAAGGTAAGCGGATTCAAGCGCTTTAAAATGAAATTTACGATCGAAGGTAAGGAGAAGTCGGAGTATATAAGCTAGGTTAAGGGCAAGTAGTAGTCGAACGTCGCTACCGATAAGTAGAAGGGTAACGGTAAGTAGAATACTAGTAATACGGTCTCGTACATTAGCCGCATTATAGAAACTAACCTCGGCGAGTAGAAGTATAGTAATAAGCGCTGCTCGCGCTATATTAAGGACGATCTAGAGTGCTAGGTTTATAGCGAGGATAGGAAGAAGCAGATCTAGTATACTAGTAAGACGTATACTCGGTGCCGCTACGTCTAAGGTAGTGGAGCTTACTCGTTTAGCAAGTATAGCCCGAGAAAGAAGGGTAGGCAGTCGCTACTAGGCGATAGTATAAATAGAGTCTTGTTTCCGAAGGGACCTAGAGGAAATAGAAGTGGGGGTGCCGGTGCTAGTAGGATTGCTATCTAAAATAGCAGAAAGATATAGAGGCGTTAGCTAGGGTGTATCGGAGTTTATAATAGTCTAGGTTTTTATATCGGGGTTCTTAATAATATTGCGGGTTAAATAGTACTAATAGATAGCACTGTCCAAATTATAAGGATAACAATTAATCTATAGCCGATAAGTCCAGCGTCTTGTATTCCTATCGGTGTCTAGTGTCCGCCTCTTCTAGTTGTTAAACGTACTCCTTAGTCTCGAAAAGCGTAGCGCCGTTACCGTTATCGTCGATACGCTCGGTATTATCGTCCTCGTCTATAGTAAGCTTTATCCGCCGGGCATTAAAGTCCTTGACCTTTGTCGCGAGTATGTCTATACCCTTAGTATATATATCCTCCAAATAGAAGGCGTTACTATTAGCATCGTCGGCCGACCGGACCTATGCTAACCTACTATCTAGTAGATGCGTAGCTAGTATATAAATGTCCAGGCTTACGTCCTTTCTAGTATGCTTACTACTGTTGGCGCTGCCGAACTTATTCTCTAACTACTTACGCAACGAACGGAGCTATATATTAGACAACGACACCCGCTCGAGTACGTCGTTAATGTTATAGGTAGAGGTCTTATAGCACTTAAGTTCGTTCTTATACGAACAGTTCAAATGCTCCAACATTAGATTAATAGGCTTGAAACCGTCCGCCTTGCCAGTCTAGTTAATAATACTAGAGTCCAGAATCGCGTCCTATAAGGCTTTATCGCTAACACCGTTAGATAATAGCTATCGATAGTGTAGTATAACACGTCTATAGTTACCCTAGCCGGCGCTAAAGAAGGTTGGAATAAGTACGTCTACTAGCCGACGCAATATGCTAACATCGCCGTGCTTAATAGCATATTATAGTGTAAGGAATAGCTCTAACTCTTATAACAACCGGTACATAGTGCGGAATTTATTATCCTTATAGCTAGTACCGTCCTAGGCATCCTTAGTAAACGCCTCTAGGCGCATATCTTCTACGAGAGCGTTAAAGGTAGCTGGTTAAAGTCGGGATAAAAGGTAGTTAACGTTCTCCTACGTTCTATAGGCGGTCATCTTAATTCCACGCCGCTACATCGCGGCGTAGAACAAAGTAAGAATACGAGTATTAAACGACTACGCAATTAGCGGTCGCGTAATATAGTATTTAACGTTGTCGCGTATATAAGTAGTACGTCCCTAGAACGTTATATTACTCTATAACGTATGCTTACTCCGAGTACTAGTAACGGGAGCCTAATAGGTCCGAACGATAGTGTATATAAGGTTGAGTTAAACATGGAACTAAGAATTCAACCCGAGAAGCTAGCTCCTCCTATTATATAGTCTGGATAAATAGCTATAAATCGCCTTCGAGGCGAGGATTATACGGGCCGTTAACTTATCGCTATAGACGAGTAGTAGGGAC
Organism: Zymoseptoria crescenta; assembly: GCA_026122155.1. Lineage (NCBI taxonomy): Eukaryota > Fungi > Ascomycota > Dothideomycetes > Mycosphaerellales > Mycosphaerellaceae > Zymoseptoria > Zymoseptoria crescenta. The sequence continues at coordinate 14,633 of JALRMM010000559.1, forward strand.
TACCTAAACATGTTATCTTTATCGGAGGTCGGGTCCACTAGCGCCTTATACTATAGTTATTCGAGGACGATATTGTCCTGGACTTTTAGCGTTCTAGAAAGCGAGCCTTCGTCTTCCTTTATACCGGCTAGCTAGTAGTACTCCGTCTTCTTAGTAGGGAGGACTTCGTCCGTAACAACGAGTAAACACTATAAATGCGGGAGGTCCTGAAATAGCTTATATGTACCGGGGTGTATAGTCTTAATAGCGTTGGTAATAAGGCCTCGTGAAACTACTAGCGTCCACTCCCCGTATATACTAGTGGACTCGTAGATATCGTAGACATCTAGAGGCACGGCCGGTCGGTATATATCCTAAGTTAAGCCGCTATCTAGAAACCCCGGCTTAACTACGATAGCGGTATTAGTCCACGACTCCTAGGAAACGGTCGTATTACTAACGACCTCTTACTATTTCGTAATGCGAACGTTAAGGTTGTCGTATATAAGAACAAGCTTTAGCGCCTTCGTAACTTATATAACCTTCTCCTATAATAGTAGTAGTTAGACTACCGAGCATTCTACCGGGGTATATACAAATAGCTAGTGTTAATAAGGGGTGAACATAATTGTACCGGAGTATATAGGGGTCTCTCGGGGTATATTAGATGCCGTGTTAGGTCTATACGCTAAAGCATATAAACATATGGACTTCCGGGTATCCTATTAAGGGCAATAGGTATAGTGGTTTATACGGAGCCGTATTAGGTTCGATCCCCTTCCTTAGTATTGTTTAGTAGCAATAAATAATGTATAATTACTCTATACTACCGAACAACGTTTTTGCCCTTTATATTAGACTCCTTAGTCCGGTTCTTAATGTCGGGCCCACCATTTTATATATAGGGTAGCTATACGACATTTCAATTAGACGGGTTATATTGGGGTAGATCGGGGTACGGCGGGGCTAATAGGGGGCGTCCGGGGTATTATACTAATTCCGGATTAGGTAAGAGCCTAGTAGAAGTAAATAAATAGGGTAACTCGGGGTGTACGGGGTTAGACCGGGTTAGGCTAGGACGAACGGAAGCTAGGAAAGTAGACGATAGCCGACTAGATAAGGTAGTACGGGGATATATAGGGTAAGTCGGGGTAAGTCGGGGTAGAAAGGATTATAGGAAAGAAATTATAAACGGACCTTCCCTTTAGCTACAATCTACTATAATAGACTAAGTCCCTAATAATAACTCGTATATACCCTAAGACCCTATATCGTATCGACTACGCGCCGCTTAACATCGGAGCCCTATAAGTACTTAGATAGTAAATATATAAACTTGTTCGACGTCTAGCTAGTACGCGAATAATAGACTATCGCCGTAATTATAAATACGCGCTTACGAACCGTAAGCGGTATACTCGCGGACCTAGTATAGCTATCGCGATGCGTACGCTAGTTCTAGCTAAGTCGATTAAGTATGCCGAACTAAGAGGGCGCTATTATCTCTATCTCCTTATACGCGGCCGCGTAGTCTACCTTCTCGACATTAGTACTATCGTCTAGTAAGAACTTACCGAATAGGTCGTACTCTCTTATTAGAGTATAGAGCTTACTCTATATACCGTCTACGTCGACGAGATCGACGCTACCTCCGAGAGCTATCCGTATGTCGTCCTAATATATAACACTACTTATCGCTTACCGCCGCTATTCGAGTATACTATAGTACTTCGAGCGGAGTAGAACATGTTCTACCTCTTCGCGGCTAGCCGCTACCTACATCTAGAGCATTTTAGGAAAGGACTAATAGAGCTCGTTCTTTAATAAATCGTAGAGGAGTTATAGTTTGGCCTCCGGTATCCTTCTCGTACGTGCTTTTATATATATAACGCGTCGTATAAGGAGGTCTACGGCCTCGTTTTCGCGGCGAATCTAGTCGCCGCCGTTATCGCTTTCGTCCTCGAGTACGTCGTCCGAGTCGCTATCGTCGCTAGTATGTTCGGGTAGTATAGGGGAACGAGGGTCGTCTTAATATAGACTAAGGGAGCTAGATATCCTCCTAGGAGGATAGCCTTAAAGGCGGTAAGGTATAACTCGGGCGGGCTATATAATAGCTTCACTATAGGGTGGAATCGATAGCGCTAAGGTAGCTAAGGCGAATAGGCGTGGTTTCGGGGTAATATAGGGTGTAGTTAATGTCGATATATATAGTAGCGTGAAGTTAGTCGCTATTACTAAAGCCTAAATCCACTCCACTAAGGTAGGAACTAAAATCTCTTAGACTCTCTACGAGAATACCTATCCCTAAGCCAACTACACGCTCAAATTAGTCGAGGTACTCTAGGGTATACTAGGGTAGGGCGGGGTAGGGCGGGTAGATTAGCGCGAAGCGCTAATTAGCTAGGGTAGATTGGGTTTAAAACAAACATTCTCGCTAGAGAGTCTAAGCTTACTAAGATAACCGAACGCCCTTATTTAAGAACTACGATTAGGCTTTACCGCCCGGCGTAGTTAGTAATTTAGAAAAGCTAGCGTAAGAATGCCCGGTAAAGATAGACAACTAAGAAAGAGAGATAAGAGAGGTTATAGTTAATTCTAAGGAACGATATTAGTGTTTATGCATACATTGTTCGTTTGGCTAAAAGGAAGCTAAAAAGAAGAAAGAAGGATCTATATATAGGTGTAGGTAAATGTTTGCCTAAGGCATGAAAATTCGGCTATATTATAAATTACCCCCTTCCTTCGCACTTCTTTAGCGCATTTCTAAGCGTAATAGTAGTAGTTCTAAGACTTACGGAAACGACTCGTACGGATCCTAAAAACTATAAAAACGTCGTAAAACTATTAGCTAATAAGAGGCTAGAGAACTCCTTTACTTTCTATACGTAACCTTCTTATCGTAACTTATTAGTAACTTCCTTAGAAAGGTCTATAATACTAATAAGTTAATAAAATTAATAGTGTTTTAGTACGGTAAGGGCCTTAGTAAGCCTATTAGCGGCTTATTATTCGGTTAGTACCTATTAAAAGGTAACTTAATAGTTATTAACCTACTCTCGGAGCTAGTAAAGGTAGTTGTTTATATATTTTATTTATCTATCTACTCTACTACGCTTAGTAAGAGCGATCTAGCTTATATTACCCGCCTTAATCGTTACTAGAGTTATTAATAGCTCCTTAATAACGCTAAACTCCGAGTATAGTACTAAGAGATATACCGCTTCCTAATAGGTAGTAACTACGGCGTTCTACTTAGCCTCTATTAATAAGAGTACTACCGTATACTACTTTACTAACCTCTATAAGATAAGGGAGTTATTAAGGTAAAATACGTAGCTACTAGTAGACGTACTATCGTTGCGGTTAAGTTCCTTACTCTTATATTTATCCTTACTCTTAATAGTAATACTATAATACTACGTACCTTTAAGATATCGAAGGACTCGCTTTACTATGTTAAGGTAGTTAGTTATTAGCTTTACTAGATAGCGTAAGAGTTATACGACTACGAAGGTAATATCTACGCGTATCTAAATCGATAGCTATATAAGGCGACTAATAAGTAACTAGTATTCGTTAAGGGGGTTATTACTCGGCTCGTAGTTATCTTTAGCCTTAATAAGCTAAGTTCCTAGTAGAAGTATATTAGGGAAAGCTAAGGCATAGCCTAGCTCTAGACCTTAGGTAAGGTCGTTAGATAATACGACGCTAAGCGTAGTAGCGAATACTACTTACGTAACGTATAGTCGTATATTAGGAGGTACGTAGGTATAACTTAATAATAGTAAGAATTAGTTTTATTACTAGTAGGATTACTAGCTAGCGTTCTATATACTACGATGTCTTTATACTTCTTAAAATTCTAATTCTTCTCTAAGAGCCCGTAGTCTATAGAACCTAATAGCGGATAAGATATCTACTAGCGAGCTACCTACTCCTTCCTAGCGAGCTATAAGCGAACGACTAGAGTCGGTAGTACTATCTAACTAATTATCTATATTAGTTCCCGATATAGAGATAGAAATTAATAAGCTGGATTAGGAAGCGGTAAGGCTTTCGGCGGCGCTTCGCTTATATAACGCTCGCGTCTACGTATAGGAGTTACGCTATATAGCTACTATAGAGCCGCTAGACGGAAGTACTCTAGGAATAGGAGATAATAGCTCTATCGCTATAGTAGACTCTATCGAACATTATCGTTAATAGCTTAGTTAGAATAGTATTAGGACTCCCGAGTCTACGTCTAGCCTACTAAGCGCTAGAGTACCGTCTATAAGGAGCCTAGCCTTACGTTTAAAATTAAAAGAGCTAAGGAACTTTAAGGGAGAGAGTATTACTAAGAGTCGATAGTTCCTCTACGAGCTCGAACTTATCTTTAAGCTCTCGGTAGATATATACTCGATAGAGAGGGAGAAGATCCTATACGGGGTAATATACCTCGTAGGAGACCCGTAAGAGAAGTAGTACTAGAACTATAGTATAGCGGACGTTTATTATATAACTTTTAATAACTTTTATACTTTTATACGGGACGTAGTCGGAGATCTAGTAAACTATATACTAGACGTTACCTTAGAATACGAGAAGGCTTATTAAGCGGATAACTAGACCGTCTAGAAATTTATAATAAAGCTAACTATTTTAGAAGATTAGCTAGGTAACTATACGGAGGCGTAGAAGATCTACTACCTACTCGTAAAGCTATCGCTAGCGTTACGAGATACTATCGTTAAGTACTATACTATCCCTACTACTAGGTAGGAATTAGTTAGCCTAGCTACTCGGATTAAAAGTATAGGAGCTTCGGCTAGTAAGAGAGCCGTAACCGACTCTTAAGCGCCGAGTAGGCTAGATAAGAAGAACCGCTTCGAGAAGAAGAATTAAGAGAACTCTAGACCTCTACCTCGCGGCCTATAGGGCGATCCGTAGGCTAGTAGCAACTATAACTTAGGTCCACCGCTAGGTAATAATCGTAACCGGGAATAGATAGCTAAGGCTAAATATTATAGCTATAGTAAGAAGGGCTATATTGCTCTATACTACCCGAATAAGAAGGTAGAGGTACGTAAGCTAGAAGTAGATAAGGAGCCGGAGTAGAACTAGATAAAGAAGTTAAAAAAAGGAAGAGGCCTAGGAAAGGATTACGACTAGGCTTCGAGATTCTAGTCGATTTAAGGCGTACGTCTCGTAAGTAAGGTAAGGTCGTCTCGCCTATAGGCGAAGTAATAGCCGATTTCCTCCTAGATAATTATACGGACGTAAATATCGTCTTATAATCTTTCGTACTAAAGTACGGTTTAGAGCGTATTAAGAACGCTACC